>VMBQ01003614.1:88233-103602 GCA_007657795.1 Dreissena rostriformis | reverse complement strand
TGTGAACAATATTCTAACTAAATAACTGCCATTGATGCTATTATGCTACATTAAAGAATTTACTTCATTATTCTCGAAATGTTTCCTGAAACTGTCGAGAAAGAACAAATATAATAAGCCCATACATTGCAGCGTCCCGAAAGGCAGACGTTTGCAATTACAAATTGTTTAAGCTGAAGCTTACGTTGTTGTATTTTTCATAAACTACATGGCATTATGTTGTACACCTATTTTGCAAATCCTGCCTTTTTCATTCAAGTTTTTCTTCAATGCCTATTTTGATTTTTATACCTTGTAAAAAAAAAACTGCGCGAGTACGGTGGCTTAACATGTAATAAAATAGGCACGAAACGCAAAAAAAATATCTAAAAATGGAAATGGAAAAATGGAAAACGATGGGGGCGAGTTATCGGCGACGCCTCGTTCCAGGAACACCTTGGGCCTTGATGTGCCCGAAGTGCGGAGCCTATGTTTAACCACTAATTCACGAATCCATTCATAATATCNGATGGGGGGCGAGTTATCGGCGACGCCTCGTTCCAGGAATACCTTGGGCCTTGATGTGCCGGAAGTACGGAGCCTATGTTTAACCACTAATTCACGAATCCATCCATAATATCGCTTTCATACAATGAATGATCTTGACGCGCTTAGTTATGGTTCAAACGAAGTGCATTTCGCTTAATATGCCAGCTGATAGACACACAATACGCGTTTCAATTTCGGCTTAGCCTAAAAACAGTTGAACACTATTATTATCTAAAATATAGTTATTTTCTTCATAAAAAGAATGCGCGAGTCAAAAAAAAAGATACGCGTTTTAGATGAACAAGCTAGTAGGTGGCTATTGTTCTATTGCTTTTGTATGAAAATTACAATAGTTACACACGAATAATAGATAGTTATTGCTTAATATCTGCTCAGGCGAATTATATAAAACATAAAACTGTGGGATTTAATTGTTGACATTTGTAATGAAACATCCAATTACAGCGCTTTTTACATAATATGTTCTGAAGGTGAAAGTTTAATATAGGTACAAAGTAACATTAAATGTTTTAAAGTAATGCCAGTAGTAGACCGGCATAAACCTTTATTTGAATTTACTATATACATAATATAGAGTAGCCTGTCATTGAGTATATGTAATAGTTAAACAGATTTAGTGGTGTTCCATGCACACCTTAACTTAAAATTCTGTTGTTCTAAACTGCACGGTTTTAAATGCAAGTAAGTGTTATGAGCCTTGTAGAATACTTAAAATGAAGACTCCAAAAACATTAATTTTTGAATGGATATAATTTGTAAACAGCAAGTTCCAAGCGACTACCCATTGTGGTTGCAACAATAGGTACGTACACACATTATTTACTGAAATTCGAAGTATCAAAAGCGGAATAGCTCTGTTAAATTGCACGGCAGAGTTATAAGCCTTGCTAGTGACCTAACATTGTACTAGCGTATGCTTAGTTCCAAATGAATAACATATATTTTGATTATTTTTTTTACAACCATAACTACCTTAACAAGAACCTTAACGCTGACAAACAGGTTAGAAGTGTAGTTCCAAGCGTTGATTTCTGTAATTAAACATCTTTGTATATATATGAAATAAATATAGTTTTCGTCCAAATAGGGTTCGCTTTGTTTTTGAAAGTATTATGTGTTCATGTATGTAAGAAATTTCTTATATTGAGAGGAACCGGTGTGCAAAAGCAAACCTGTTTACGAACCTGCTAAGCTTCGTTCGTAGTCTTCTTTTGCAGTTTTGTTTGCCGTCTCTTGCNTTGAAAGTATTATGTGTTCATGTATTTAAGAAATTTCTTATATTGAGAGGAACCGGTGTGCAAAGCAAATCGGTTTACGAACCTGCTAAGCTTCGTTCGTAGTCTTCTTTTGCAGTTTTGTTTGCCGTCTCTTGCATGAGCATAATACAATCCTTCACACTGCATTCAATGCATTGTTTACAATTTTGTATCGTGGTTTCAATGCATTGTTCCACATCGTGTGCCTTGCTTTCAAGTCTTTCTTCTCCTCGTTGTGTCTTGCTTTCAAGGCGTTCGTCCCCATGTTGTATCTGGTTTTCAAGGCGTTCTTCTCCACGTTGTGCCTTGCTTTCAATGCGTTCTTCTCCACGTTGTGCCTTACTATCAATGCGTTCTTCGCCACGTTGTGCCTTGATTTCAATGAGTTCTTCTCCACGTTGTGCCTTGCTTTTAATGCGTTCTTCTCCACGTTGTGCCTTTCTTTCAATGCGTTCTTCTCCGCGTTGTGTCTTACTATCAATGCGTTCTTGGCCACGTTGTACCTTGCTTTCAATGCGTTCTTCTCCACGTTGTGCCTTGATTTCAAGGCGTTCTTCTCCACGTTGTGCCTTACTATCAATGCGTTCTTCGCCACGTTGTGCCTTGCTTTCAAGGCGTTCTTCTCCACGTTGTACGTTGCTTGCAATGCGTTCTGCTCCTACGCGAGCCTTGCTTTCAAGGCTTTGTTTCCCAAATTTTGTTCTGCTTTTAAGGAGTTCTTGCCCAGCATGGGTCTGGCATTTAAGGCGTCGTTCCGCAGCCCGAGTCTTATTTTGAATGCGTTCAATAGCCTTTGCCAAGGTCCTTTCTGCATCCTCAGAAAAACGTTCGCCGGCCTCTTTCGCATGTTTGAGCGTTTGATAGGCCTCTTTCAATAGCTCGCCCAGTTCTTCGATTGACATGCGATCATTCTGCAACTGCATGCAAATCAAAATTTGTTATTTTTGCCCAAACCAAATAAATAAATATAAAACATGCAAAATCATTTCTTGACGAATAATTGTTTATGTATTTGTGAGATCGTATTTGATTGAATAAGTTTTGTTTGTTTTCGTTCAACATATTTTATATCCTCGTATATAGGTGTGTTAGGGCCGAGGGCATCCTTCTACATACCGTTCAAAGGTCGTAAGCAATGTTTGCAAAGTAATACTTTTTTTAGACATTGATCATCAATAGCTTTTACATCACAATACAACAATATTTGTTTGACAAATAATTGTTACTACGTGGCTTCTAAAGTCCCCTATCACAGATATTGCAAATGAGCTAACACTAGTTCCCTATCTATACTATGACGTAAATTATTAAAAGAATTAATTTCATTTTGTACATGGTAATGTAAAGACAGGTATGATTTAGATGATTTAAGAGTGGGTCTAGTTTCGTTTATTTTACAATCGTAAATAAACATTTTGGTCAAAACAGATATTAAACTTAAGGATCCATTTATATTTGCATGTCCCAATAGAAAGGAAGACATATCTAGACAGTTTGACAAATGATTACATCCAGACAACAATTCTGTTATTACCAAATTGACATGCTTTATGGATGCTTACATTCCCAAAATATATGTTCTACAGTTCCACATTCAGTTTGACAAAAGGTGCAGTTAGCTGAAGTGGCAAATCCAATTTCGAATACGAAGGAGCTTGTACCTATTATTATATGTACAATTCTATATTGAAACCAATGTAAATGGGTATCTCGTGCAATATAAAAGGGCATAGAAAAATATGTGGACAATACAATTTCAAATAGTCGAACATTTATTTATACATACTGGCTATGACTCATTTTTGGTTATTATATCATACATCGGTTTGTACCCTTTCTATTTACTAAGATGGACCGTAGGCTTGTGGGAGATGGACCGTAGGCTTGTTGATTTATTAAGTTGCCATATATATGTTCACGAGATGCGAGTTGCAGAGCCACGTGTAAAATATTTTTTTATAATGGCTAAAAATGAAATGAAAACCCGATCCATATTTTTTTAATTAAAATAAAATATATTTATTTTTTAATTTCATGTTCACGTACGAGTTGTGTATTAAATGCGCGAGATTTGCTTGAGCGTCAGAAGATTGTATTAACTGTGACGTCATAAATACGACGTCATATGATATTACATAAATTACGCTCAGTGATGTAACTGTATAATAGTGCTTCAAGTTTTGCATCTTTGTCATAAAATCATTACTTGAATTAGTATTCAAATTACTGAATTGTGCCATACGTTTTCTATTTTAACAAGTATACGTTTACTCTAACAAAGCGGTACTTTGCCAATAAAACTGTATACAAATGTCAAAACAAATGTAAGCAACGAGTAAGAGTGAAATGATTAAACATTATGATAACACTTTAACTACAGTAAAATGATAAAGTTTGAACATTCACTGTTAATCTACATTCCTTCAATTCAAACATGAAATAGATACCACTTCATAAGGTTTACATCCTCTTCCACCATTCTACAATGCATATAGTTATTTGCAAGTTGTATATTATGAATTCATGTCCGAAATATACGTCTGAAAATATATGCTTGTATCCATAGTACGATCTATTATTAAAATAACAGCATGTACTTTTGAATGATAATCATATTAGTAGGGAACTTGGCTCTTTGATTCTGTTTCCTACCAAAAAGCTTCAGCAACCTTTTTTGACAGAAAACACACATTTTGTGTTATAAAATGTTTTTCGTGTGCATCATGCATCTTGCGTGAACACATTTATTAATTTCATATAAATCACAAAATGTTTTGCAGCTAAAATTCCGTTCTTTCAGAATATTACTGACACATTAAGGTAATTTAGCCGTGAAAGTGTGAGCGAAAGCCATAACGTAGTTGAAGTAAACAAGAGTTGACAAATTTAGAGGTTTATACATTCTATGGCAGAAACACATACAGAAGCCCGTAATTAGGCCAAACAAAGTCACATCCTAAATTTCTTCTTTAACGATTATCCACAAATAAAGGTCATTTCAGCTGTGACTATTCAAGCGAAAACATCAGATAAAGAGAAGGCGCTTCGGGACAGCCTTGCGGAAGTAACAACGTACATATGGATGGACAAGTACAATGCTCTATGACTCACAATTTGTGGGAAAACAAACAAAACATTTATATTACCTTTGTGTTATTTTTGCTCATTGATGATTGTTTAATAGTATGCAGTATGCTTTGATTATTGAATGTCACAAACCGTTTTGAATTTGACAATATGTTAACAGGTCATTAGACTTACATCACTAAGTCTAGTGCGCGCTATTGAGGCGAAGGGATCATTTTGTAGATAGTTTTGATCAGCCAGTAGCGTGGACAGTGTCTTGAAAAAGTCCTGCAGGTCAGCGTCTGTAACCTTGCAATAGGATGTGTGACGTACATCTCGGCCGATCTGACGGGCCTGTGAATCAATACATCTTGGTAAATGAACAAGTGGTTTGTTTATCCAATTTTAAATATTTAAGCGAGTATGTACGAATTCAATGTCGACATTTAATTCTCGCAATCTAAAACCAACATATGAATATAACCGAAGAATTTAAACATAAATTTACGAAAATATCTGTATATGGTACCATCAATAAAATATTTTACTTTACCGATTTTTTTATAAGCAAATTAGCCTCAATACCATCATGTTTTCTCGTATTTGTTGTTGAATCAAAAGTGTGTCTATGTGTCTTATTAACTAGTTTGTGCTGGCTAATGGGGATTTACTAACAGAGTACTTGTCTTATGTACATGAAGGAGTTTTCTGTCGTACAGTAGAAAATCATTTGTAATTGAATAAATATTTAATTAATTTTATGGTTCTATTTATTTTGAACTTTGAATCTAGTCTTTGATTCATTGACGTTTTTTATGTTTAAAAAGTAGTTAGATAACTTACATATTTGCTTTATTTTAAAATTACATTAAATGACAATTTACGCTTTAATGAAGTGTTTAGAAGGTAATATAATATAAATTGATTACATGAAACATGCCACAGATTCTGCACATTACTCGAATCCTTTCGTAAATACATTCAGTAATGAGTTAAAGCAATCGACACAATACTGTATATGCAACACATTCATACATTAAGAATATATTACCTTTTCTAGTGGACATAGCTTATCAGGCGGTGGGGGTGATAGACATGAGACGGAGAGACATGTCTGGAAATGTAGGCAATTCAACATTATGCTTATCATGCCATTGAAGTCTGTTTCCTGGACCGAAGAAACGCTGCTATATCCGTCCGGAGGGAGGTAGCATTTGCCTATTTCCCAATAGTTAAGTGCCCACTGTTCCGCGCGAGTGTTCCTCCAGGAAGGTCCACCGTATCTGTGTTGAGATGTGATATTCTGTTTTACGTTATCACATGGTGGACATTGCTGTGGTTTCTGTGATTTGTGAAAAGGACAAGAATTCCGATTCCTCTTGTTACAGTATGGGTTTGTTGGACATGGTATGAGTTTCTCTATGGGGCAGTTTCCACAACTTCTGCCAACAAGGGCATGCACATTCTGTAATTCTTTGTCAAGAAAGTTAGTAAGTCCTTGCTTGGTCATATTTAGTGCTATGCACGCCTTGAACCAGTTATTGGTCTCCTTGTCGGTTAACATATTGATGTTGCTAGAATAACATGCACCGCTCAGTGGTGAGTTCGTTGATGGACATGCATAAACACGATAATAATTCCCGTATATGTAAGACTTCTCTTTTCAACATTGACTTCGAGTTTATTAACGTTTCAGTGGTATTCATTCGTCATCTGCAATAAAATAATTTCATGTACAAAACTAACTAGCTTGTTTTGGATAAAAAAACGTATAACATACATTGTTTATATACAAATTATTGGGTCATAATCATACTGAAAATACGATTATGTCGTCAAGATTTGCATTTGTAATGCCCTATGTATAATTATAACTTTCTGCATTTGAGACGCGTATCAAACCATACTGGTTTGAGACTAACCTATTTATAAGAAACCTTTTGTGTTGTAATTTGAAAAACAAGAAAAGTACACACTAAATTCTTATATAAAGGATGCGCTTTATGTAATGGAACATGAGATTGAATGTTAATTTCGGATTTCAAGAATATTTGTATCCGGGAAAACTTTGTTTCTCAAAGAGTCGGTAGCGGTAAACGTTATTTTACGTCCACATTTCAAACGTCTAAATTTGTGTGGGTAAATGTATGTGTTTTGTTATTTAAGCAAGTTTTCTTGCTAGTCTGTAATCGTCGGTACTTCAATATATTTCAACAATTTAAAAATAATAGCTACATATGCTGACATAAAGATCAAAGTTCAAATTTTGGAGCTAAACATATATAAAGGTTAGTTCCGTTTATTTTGGAAAAAGGCAAGCAGCCTGAAAAAAAAGACATAATGAACGCGATGATCTTGAAAACAGACGAGGTGTGATTTCGTATGCAATAACACCTTTGTTAGTTGAACTTTTACCGAGTACAAATTAAGATATACATTGTAAACATCGCAATGACTTTGAACCAGGAATGTGTTGGTCAAAATGTGATATAGTTTAATTTTTATTATAAATCACACTAAAACCTACACAAATAGTATTCAGCGTTCATGTAAAAACAGCTTACAATCCCTAGTAAACAAGTTTGATTAAAATGCGTTTAATTCGACCTTAAATAGTATTCTCTTAAAAAGAACATGAAATTCGAATTTAATCATGATTCTTTGATTACAAACAAATTAAATCAGTTCTAAGAAATTACGTAAATTGAACATAAAGTGCTCCTGCAAGGCCAAAATGGAAGGGCGCCCGCCCTGCCCTTCCGAGGCCCTACCCTGCCCTTTTATTTAAAAAAATATATTATTTTTTTAGATATTTGTTTTTAATAAATCTCTTATTACATTGTTATTTATTAATTCCTCATTTCAGACATTGTATTTGCATGGTTTAATAATAATGAAAACAAGAGCTCTGTTATAGACGTGATGTATACCCCTACATGCTGCATTGACACAGAATATTTTACATGCTGTCTTCACAAAACAAGAGAAGCTAATTTATGGCGAGGTTTAAGAATTATTATGCCATTATCATTTACCATTTAATGGCCATTTTGACCTTTGAACTCTTGAATTCTTTCGCATGACACAATGACTGTGAACAAAATTAATTACAGAGTCATTTTAAAATCTCACAATGAATGACATATTTATTATATATGGCGCGGACAAGCTCATTTATGGCCATTTTTGACGTTTGAACTCCAAGTGTGACCTTGACCTTGGAGATATTGACGTTATTCTTTCGCATGACACACTGTCCAATGATTGTGAACAAATGTTATGTATATGAAAATAAATAAGTGTTGCTCAAAATTTATATCGTTATGAAAAAAAACGATGCTTATCTTTAGAAATGATGAATTTATTTTGAACATTGTACCCCAGATGTTTGGCAGGGGTATGATTTGAACAAACTTAGTAGATACACTATATATGACGCTTCATGCCAAATATCTAAGATCTAGGGGGTTTAAGAGAAGATTTTAAAAATAAATCTTTGGCCTTCAAAAGGATTAAGTTACCACCAGCGCAGCGCATGGTTATTACTAAAACAATCTTAGTAGGGAAACATTATATTATTGTACCTACCAAAGATGAAAGCTCTTCATCTTGCGGTTTCAGAGCGGAATATTAAAACAACTTTGCTTGTTGTAAAAAATATAATTTAACGCTCTATCGGCCATAAATTGGTGTTGCTCTCGAAATTTCCGCTTGCGATAGCATACTTCTGCTTATGTTATAACACCTATATACTAGAGTTTTGTTTAAATGAAAGTCATGGGTATAAAACGTCAGCCGAAATCAAAATACTGGAACAGTTAAATCAGGATTCTTTGAGGTGTAAATATCAATCTAATAACTAACTTGGCGGGAGGCGGAGTTATGTAAACCGTAGTTATAACAAATTCTGACACGATTCTAATGAAATGTCACCAGGCTACGCCTCGTGAATTTATTATTTTAAATAGATAGCACACGCTTATAACAAATTACACGTCAATAATGTACAACTTGTCTTTCCCATGTCTGCCTTTGACATTGATTTAATTGGAACAACTATACCAGTTTTCCTCCCATACTGATTATAGCATATGTGCTTCTCGAACACAGCCTGCATGTATGATCGTGTAATTAGATGTTATTGCATATACATTTCATACATGTAAAATTAAAAGATTTTAGTTATGAATGTAGTATTAACCCGCAGTCAGGTTACAATGCAATTTTTTGCTCCACTGGCCAGAGGCCAGCGGGGCTTATGTCATTGTCCTGTGTCCGTCGTGCGTGCGCGCGTGCGTTAAGTTTTCCTTTAAACATCTTCTTCTCCTAAACTACAAGTGCAATGCTGATAAAACTTCTTACAAATGTTCCTGAAGTAAACTTCTTTCAAATTTGTTCAAATTATGCCCATGGGGTCAAATTTGACCCCGCCCCGGGGGTCAATAAATTGAACATATGCTTATATAAAGCCTATTTTGTGCAAATTTACAAATCTTCTTGTCCATAACCATTGGACCTAGTGCTACCACATTTGGTATGTAGTGACATTTAATAGTTCTCTACTTTGTTTGTTCAAATTATGCCCCTGGGGTCAAATTTGACCCTGACCCGGGAGTCCCAAAAATTAACATATGGTTAAATAAAGCCTAGTTTGTGCAAACTTTAAAAATCTTCTTGTCCATAACCATAGGGCCTAGGGCTACCAAAGTCGGTATGTAGTGACATCTAATAGTTTTCTACTTAATTTGTTCAAATTATGTCCCTGGGGTCAAATTTGATCCTGCCCCGGGGTCACAAAAATGAAAATACGCTTAAATAAGGCATATTTTGTGCAAATTTTAAAAATCTTCTTGTCCATAACCGTATGGCATAGGGCTACCAAATTTGGTATATGGTGACATCTAATAGTCTTCTACCAAGTTTGTTCAAATTAAGCCCCTGGGATCATATTTGACCGTTCCCCAGGGGTCACAAAATTAAACATATGCTTATATTGGGCTTATTTTGTGCAAACTTTAACAATCTTCTTGTCCATAACCATCGGGCCTATTTCTACCAAATTTGGTATATATTAAAATCTTAAAGTTCTCTACCAAGTTGTTTCAAATTATGCCCGTGGGTCAAATTTGACCCTGCCCCGGGGGTCACAAAAATGAACATATGCTTATTTTAAGCCTTTTTTGTGCAAACTTTAAAAATCTTCTTGTCCATAACCGTAGGGCCTAGGGCTACCAAATTTGGTATGTAGTGACATCTAATAGTTCTCTACTTAGTTTGTTCAAATTATGCCCCTGGGGCCAAATTTATCCCTTGAAGGCTGCCATTAAAAAGTTGTTCAAGAAAATTTGATTTGTCAAAAAACATGGCCACAGGAAGTCGTTGAACTGTGCATGTTTATGCGTTTTTGCTATTTATTCATTATGGGATGAATAAACTATTTTCTTTTCAAACTACAAGTTTATCAAAAACACTTAGAATAACTTTTTAATTATAAGAGATAAATGCATACATGTCGAGCATGAAAGGTAGACCAACATGTTAATTATCCATTAATGTTAACCCTTTACCAAACAAGACATTTTGGACTGCCCCAAATTGAAAGAGATTGAAGATGAGAAATAATAGTGTCAAGGACTATTTATAAATTGGCTGGGTGGGGTAGAAATCATTGTGATAAAAGGAGAAATTGCTCATTATGAGCAATTTCTCCTTTTTGAAACCGGAAGTCTTGTTTTCAAAACAAAACAAACTCTTCAGAAGGAGTTATGGTCGCAAAAAGACTTGATTCCCATACATGCATGTAGGTTTGTTGTTGTTGTTGTTGTTGTTACCTTGGAACTAATTATGTAAACAACGTGTTAGACTGGTCCGCGAATATGCATAAATGTTTTCGATCGTGCTTTTGAACTGATGGATTATCATATTAACGGCAAAAAAAGCTTATAAATTTAATTTCTTTGTAGATATCGGATGAATAAGTAGGTATTTTGCATATGTCATGAACTATATAAGTAACATATACTTTGAAACCTACAAACTGTTTTTGGAATTTTAGAAAAAGATTCATGATTGAATGAAGGAACTTTCATTAATCTTGTAGAATATTTGATTTGATCTTCAACATCTAAAATATGTGAAATAGAAAGAACGACAATATCTTTCGGAGAGATAATTGTACCTACGTTATAAGCAAATGACCTGTGCGACTATTCCCGGGCTTTTTAGTCTGTTTAGTTAACACCGTAGTAGCGTTTTCCATGTATAAAAATGCTCAACCATCCAACTTTTAGCGCCCAGTGGGACGAGGGATAGAAAAAGAAAGTCACATCCTTGTGTACATTTCAACCCATGCGTATTGCGCGCGTTTTTCGCATAAAAAACAGTGGAGCGATACAGGGCCATCATGGCCCTCTTGTTAAATATGTTAAAGTCTAGAAAATATACCACTTCCATTACTAGTTTTAGCTAAAGGCAAACTAATGGCTGCTTTAAGAACTGCTAAAATAATGAATAGTATACCATACACCAGTATTATTTTTTTAGCCATCGGTGTAATTTGAAAACATACAAAGTAAAAATATCATTATGGTAGGATCTGCAGAATTCTTGAATACATTTCAGACACGTGTACTCCAAGTCATAATTACATGAGACGTTATAGCAGAGTAAACANTGGGACGAGGGATAGAAAGAGAAAGTCACATGCTTGTGTACATTTCAACCCATGCGTATTGCACGCTTTGTTCGCATAAAAAAAAACAGTGGAGCGATACAGGGCCATCATGGCCCTCTTGTTAAATATGTTAGTCTAGAAAATATAGCACTTCCATTACTAGTTTTAGCTAAAGGCGAACTAATGACTCCTTTAAGAACTGCTAAACTTATGAATAGTATACCATACATCAGTATTTTTATTTTAGCAATCGGTGTTATTTGAAAACATACAAAGTAAAAATATCATTATGGTAGGAATTCTTGAATACATTTCAGACACGTGTACTCCAAGTCATAATTACATGGGACGTTATAGCAGAGTAAAAAAATATCCAGTGAATTTCCATTTCGTTTACTTCTGCATCATGTTTAATCATGTGTTGGTGACTTATTAATATGTCTCTGTTAATATTCAGAACAATCGAAGTGATCAAGTGATTCAATAAGACGACGTTTGGTCTTTGAGTTCAATACGAGCTTTGACATGATGGTTATACTAGTAACCGTTCATATTATTATCGCGATGATATATATCCGGGTGGACACATATCTGGTCGGCATAATCATTGCGTGCCGTTTCTCAAATAAATTAAATAGTTCATGTTAATAGTAACTTAAGTAGTTAGTTCAATTCATTTTGATATATTGGTATTCCGTATTTATTTTGAAAACACTACAAAACATATTCCTTAAACATCATTATTAAAATAGACGATGTATATCGATTGGTATGTGTTTGCAGCTAGCGTGGAATAGACCCGTCCAGAACATACCGTTGTTATTATTTTGTACAATCTGGTAAATTCACATTGCATTAATTTGTATGACTGCAAAATGCTATATAATGCCAATTGCACAACATTTTTCAAGCAAAATTTAAATGAAACAAACATAAACCCAATTGAACATGTAATAGTCTATCAAAATCCGAAAAGGAGAATCATTGCAATTGTCGTTGCATCCTTTCAACTCAAAATTTACATTTTAACATATTATTTCGAAGTCCTCTGTGAACATATATTATGCTTAACACATGACTTCTAACTCAAAAGGTCCCCATTCGGCTTCCGTACGGAAGTCGCGTCCTTACGAATGTCTTGTATTTAGTGATTAGACAAACCATCAGGATAATTTTGTTTGAGGTTTAGCTACACGCAACTTTTTAGAATGAACATAATTTTATTGCAGGAGAGAAGTTCAAACTCAGCGTGAACAAATCTTTATCCGGGTTTCTTACTCTTATCAGGCGATAAAATGCTTGACAATTATGGTATTGTAGCTCGAAATTTAATCCTTGCATGGTGCCTTATCAAATGAATTCAGATAGCAAATGCAAACAAACAAGATGAGTTGTTATGTCCTTTATCGTTTCATCACGCGTATTTGATTATATGCTTGCATAGTCTGCACGTTTTTATAATATTAAATTTAAATATTCACTGTTCTAGATAGGGATAAATCCGATCATTTTGCTGTAAATTGAGATGTCATGTAAAAATCATGTCCCAAATAAATCACAACTAATTCGTGTAAACGTAGCAACTATTTAAGTCGTCTTAAATGGATCGACAGTAAAATGACTGAATTCCTGTCAACGCGTTAACGTCAGATATACACAAATGGTGACATTATTAGAAATTGTATTCATTTAAATGTTGACGGATCAATAAAACACACATATCATGTTTTTAAATGAATGCAGGCGGGTGTATGAGAGTAAGATCATTGACATTTAATGCAACACATCCCGACTGTTGGGTTTCAGGATGCAATGATAAACACGTATTAAAAAACGCTGCGCAAATTCAGACAATCGTACACAGGAAAGTATTCAAGTGAGTACAACGCGAAAGGAAACGTCATTTTTAAAACACTTGCTAAACAAAGATAGACATTGCTTAATTCGGAATGTAAACTGTTGTATCAAACTAGAAATAATGCAAATAGTTTTTGGAACATGATTTTACGTGATTGTTTAGATTCAGTTATTTTGGTTGATGGGGTAATTTTCTGTTTGATAAAAATGTGCTGGAGAACTGAATGAAACATTTACTTTGCAAGAAATAGCATAATTATTGTTAAAGCTTCTTTACAATAAAAGTTGTGGTATTGATGAACTATTGTTGGATTTTTATAAATATAATGCAATAGATATGGCGCCATTTTTCCCACAACCACAAAGCACAATTGTGTTTGTGAAACACTATGTCCCCTATTGCGATTTTGACCCATATATTTTACCTTTGACCTTGAAGGATGGCCTTGACATTGAACTTACACCAATCAAAATGTGCAGCTCCATGAGATACACATGCATGCCAAATACCAAGTTGCTATGTTGAATATTGCAGAATTTATGGCCAAACTGAGCGATTTTGACCCATATAATTGACCTTTGACCTTGAAGGATGACCATGACCTTGACCTTTCAGCACTCAAAATGTGCAGCTCTATGAGATACACATGCTAACCAAATATCAAGTTGCTATGTTGAATATTGCAAAAGTTATAGCAAATGTTAATGTTGGCGCAAACCAACAGGCCTACCGACCAACCAACCAACAGACAGAGCAAAAACAATATGTCCCCCAGTATATACGGAGGGACATAAAAAGAAAGGCAGGTGTTGTTGTTTGTATGGCGACTTCTATACAAAATTTGGTAACATTGACCAATATAAGTTATGTAAGTGTAAGTGAAAATACCTACACGGCTATTTTTGTACTATTATACAAACAATAATACAGAAAGTTAAAGCCTTGTGTTAAATTACTTAATACAAATACGAAGGCCGATTATAATACCAAACACGTCGAGCTCGATGTAACAAGTTGGTCTCCATGTAACATCGGGATAAAATACACAACGGTGTTATTATTTCGCTTGACGTCTAATTCACTACATACGGCCGTTCAGCCATTGCAAGTCCTTAAACAATACTCTCTCGAATAGAGGCAATTATGTAGAAACAAGACAACACGTGGAGAAGTATGCCATACCATGACGTATACCCGATTACAGAGAACTTGAGAACGTAATGAAAACATACTGAGAGCGGTCGGCGCGTCGGTTTTCTCCATATGCAACTCAGATTAGAGGCGACGCCATTCCAGCGACAGCGTGTCAACATGAGCGAGTTAGGACGCTCCTTGACGGCTATATAATTGCGTGTTAAATAGAGCGAGTGCGGACGCCCCATGCTCACTTTATAAGTGCGAGTTAAGTAGAGCGAGTTCTGACGCTCAATGCTCATTTTATAAGTGCGGGTTAAGTAGAGTGAGCATTGTGACGCTCAATGTTTTCTTTATAAGTGCATGTTAAGTAGGGCGAGTTGTGACGCTCAATGCTCACTTTATAAGTGCGTGTTAAGTAGAGCGAGTTGTGACGCTCAATGCTCATTTTATACGTGCGTTGTAAGTAGAGCGATTTTTGACGTTCAGTGCTCACTTTATAAGTGCGTGTTAAGTAGAGCGAGTTGTGACGCTCAATGCTCAATTTTTAAGTGAGTGTTAAGTATAGTGAGGTGTGACGCTCAATGCTCGCTTTATAAGTGCATGTTAAGAAGAGTGAGTTGTGACGCTCAATGCTCACTTTATAAGTGCTTGATAAGTAGAGCGAGTTGTGGCGCTCAATGCTCACTGTATAAGTTGGTGTTAAGTTGATTGAGTTTTGACGCTCAATGCTCACTTTATAAGTGCGTGTTAAGTAGAGCGAGTTGTGACGCTCAATGCTCACTTTATAAGTGCGTGTTAAGTAGAGCGAGTTGTGACGCTCAATGCTCACT
>VMBQ01003614.1:14015-84598 GCA_007657795.1 Dreissena rostriformis | reverse complement strand
GTGTGCTATAAAATAAACTTTAACAATGTCTGATGATCTTAATGTGTTCTTTGCCCTCTGAAGCCTATGTACAGACACCAAAATCGTCAAATTTGAGTGCATAGTAACTTACTATGCACTCAAATTTGACGATTTTGGTGTCTGTACATAGGCTTCAGAGGGCAAAGATTAGTAACATAGTTAATGTCATTAATAGGTTTTGGCGGCCATCTTGGCGTCCATTTTGGACGCCATGTTGGATTTCTGTGTAACATAATTAACTGACACTTTGTCTGATGATATAAACCTGTTCTTTGCCCCCTGAAATCTGGGTATAGATACCAAATTCATCAAATTTGAGTGGATAATTACAAAGTTATGATCATAAATAGGTTTTGGCCGCCATCTTGGCGGCCATTTTTTACCTCATGTTTGATTTGTGTGTACTATATTAAACTTAAACAAAGTCCGATGATCAGTTTGTGTTCTTTGCCCCTTTTAACTTAGGTAAAGACACCAAATTCATCAAATTTGATTGGATAGTTACATAGTTATGGTCATTTATAGGTCTTGGCGGCCATTTTGAAAAAAAAAACACTTTCCGGTGGTTCGATTGTGGTTAACTTTTGATATGTTTTAAAGTACCTTCTACCCTACCAGGATCAGTTTAAATACCTATTATAGCAATTTTTAGGGGGTCAAAGTGTAAATTAACCCTACTATTAATCAGAATAAAATATGTGTCAACTCTTATCAAGTAATCATGTTTTTGTTGTATTTTTCACATTTTCCTGTATGCCTTGCGGCCATATTGGAAGTTATTTTACAGGTTTCCATAGCAACATAACTGCAAAATCTATTCATGGTACTAGAGGGAAGTTATTTAAGTTCACTTTGAAATATAATCTGGTTAAGTATTATCAACTCAAATCAAAACAAAAAGAAAGATACATGGAATGAACGGTATTTTTCATTATTTTTGACCTTTGACCTTACATATGACCTTGACCCTGACCTTCAGTGACAACCTTCATGCATGATTTTCTTGAGTTTTCAAGACATAAACAATATTCACAAGCAATTTAATTGTATCAAATGTACGTGAAAAAATATGACCATCTTCTTATCATTACCCAATATTAAAAGAAATGGCGGCCATCTTGGCCGCCATCTTGGTTTTCTCAGCTCGCCACGATTTATGCCTATTTTTGCCGGTGGTCTAATAAACTTCAAGGTATCCCGATCATTTTGGTATATAACATGGCTTGTTGTAACATGGTGTCCAGGTCCCTGTTTCTAAAAGCGCTGAAAGTCACCCTACTATTATAGTTAACAGTGGTTAGCGGATATGCGATTTCAAATAATGGTTTTAATAAACAGCATTTTTTAAACGAATAATCAATAATCAAATTGAGTAATTTTTACAATTCACAATTTAAGAAAACAAAATACAATATCAATAAGTTAAATCATTTACAACAGTTTTAAACCTTATTTCCTTTTATAAGTGTCATCTTCCTCTTTACCAGTCACCATTGACATTGCCAGTATTCTTAATTTCATGAATAGCTCGCGAAGTTAAAAAGTTTAACAAAACCTTTTTTTTCTTAAAATACCATTTTATATAACAGGTTATACGTGATTGCTAATGTTTTGAAAAACCTTTCTTAAATCACTTGTTTTGTTCAACAGAATAAGGAAAGAACACAACATAGTTATACATTAAGATATGTACACAAATAAAAATAAAACAACAACAGCAAAAACCACAACATAGTTAACAAAGTGTACCTTTGGTATGCAGTCCTCCACCTCATCTGTATGCCAGCCAATTGTGCTGCAAACAGAATGCAAGGCTTGTGTATGTTCTTCAATATATAAATAGTTAAATCCCTGGCCAGCTAAAACAAAAAGTTTACGTGTTCATTCTTGTTATCTTACAAACCTCGTGACATTGCTCTGGATAACGTGTGTCATTCTGGGTGACATAGACTGATTGCAGAGTAATGCAGGAAAGCATGCGATGCAAAGTTGCAAATGCAACAGGCAGTATAAATAGCACTGCATTAAATATGACTCCGATCGCGGTATCGACGCTTGCACTAATGCAATGTACATTTAATTGGTGTGCAATATCAGCCAATACTCGGTTACAAATAAAAAAAAATAACCACAAATATTTGTTTCAATTCAGTCGTTGCTTTTAACAGAACAAGGAAATAAAACATTTCATTTTTTACAATAAGATATTAAAATAGAAAGAAAACACAGCTTAAAGCGCTCGATATTTCAATAAGTCTACCTCTGGTATGCGGTCCTCGCTTCTTCGATTTGTGCAAGCATAATGTTCGGCAATCAGTATGCAAGGTTTACAGACGTTCTAGATTCTATAAATAACTGACCCTGCTGCTAGATCACGCAATGAGTTGACGTATTTATTTTGTTTGCTAAGCTCGTACTTGGCCCCTGTGATTAGATTGTCATTCAATGATATATGAACTCTTTGCAAATTAATACAGAGAAGCACTGTAAGTTGCAAATGCAAAATAAGCGGTGTGCATAACATTGCATTACATATAAAAGCGCTCGCGGTGTCGGCGCACACGTGCAATTAGCATTTCATTGTGCAATATCAGCCAATAAACGAAAAAAATATATACAGCTGCTGTAAAGGGTAATTTGAAGAAGTGAGTCTGTATTACGGAATCCCATTGATGGCGGTTTTGAGTAAGAAGTTAGAAAGCAATAGTTCGAAATTAGATGATCTTAGTTCTTAACATGAACCCCTATAACAATAAGATGTTCTTAAACATAAATATAGTGTTCGATAGACTAGAAAATGGATGGGAGATAACTTAAATAAAAAAAGCTTTCTTCAATATTTTTATTGTTTCAAGAATTGCAGAGATATATCTTCTACGTTCAAAGATAATGTAATTTTATCTTTTTAAGTCAACCTTCTGGGTAAAAAGACCCAATTTCGTTAGCCAATTTTAGCTATTTGAGAAAGATATGAAACCACAAAAATCTTCGATAAGGGACAAGGGTATTTAAATACCGTATCTATGCGTAATTTCACTTATACAACACCAACATTGTTGGAAAATGAAACTTGTATCTTTCTTTTCAAAACAAAATGGCAAATCTATTGCGTCACATTGTTACTCAGTGTTTGAAATAGGAAATCTCTAGTGCCTATCAGTTCCTGACTTGTAATAATTGTATCTTGATTATATACTAAATTATTTGAGTAACTGAGTTTGTTTGAATTTGTGTTTGTACAGTGATATGCATAATGTTAAATTACTATGTATTATGAATATTAAAATATAAGAAAGTGATTTTAATAAAAAATGTGGAAAGCGCATTTGTAGGATGTTGTTACAAGGTTCCAAAAGTAAACCAAATTGTAATTTACAAATGCCCCGCAAACGGCATACATTTGTCTGACCGCCCAAGGTTAATGACATGTCGGGCGAAACAGTATAAATACGTATTACAAAATTAATAATTAAGAACTCAGTTTATGTAACACATCTATAAAAAGGGTAAACATTAACATTCAAGCCTAATGAATGAAGCTATATCATAATGGGTTGGCCAGTATCCATGCGGATTATTATGACGATGACATATATCCAGGAGGACATTTGTTCGCCTATACAAACGTTTCGGGTAAACACACGTGATGTCATGTTTCTCAATTAGCTAAAATATTAGATGTTTATAATAACTTAAGTAGTTATCTCCATTGATGTGTGAATGCTGGTAGTCTGTATTTAGTATGAAACGCGTATATATCATAGGTGTTTGTTATCATTATTTGATTTGACAATGCATTTCCATTTGTAATTGTTTGTATTTGGCTCGGAAAANATAATTTGTAAATTCCATAACTGTTTGTGTGTATTTATATTAATGAATTAATTACAAATAATTATTGTCTGTATTACTGAATAAGAACTCTTTAGTATTGGCGTTGTACCTACAGGTATATCGTGTATGGAAGAGAGTCCGTATACTAGAATTTATGATGTGAAATAAAACATATATATACACC
The DNA here is from genome assembly GCA_007657795.1 of Dreissena rostriformis. Lineage (NCBI taxonomy): Eukaryota > Metazoa > Mollusca > Bivalvia > Myida > Dreissenidae > Dreissena > Dreissena rostriformis. The sequence continues at coordinate 80,559 of VMBQ01003614.1, read as the reverse complement.
CAACCACACGCTCGCGAATAAAGAACAGTCAAATCCAATTACTAACTGATCATTGGCAACATACACCATATATAAATATAACAAATAACATCAACGACACAACAACAACATGATAATTGCTGATTCAGTTCCAGTCAGAGATAATATTCCAACTTTGGCTTCGTAAGAAATTTATATTTATCGTTTTACAATTTATAGTTAACTGTGGTTAGCGGAAATGCGATTTCAAATAATGGTTTTTATAAACAGCAATTTTTAAAACGAATAATCAATAATCAAATTGAGTATTGTTTACAATAAACAATACAAGAAAAGAAAATACAATATCAATAAGTTAAATCATAATAACAGTTTTAAACCTTTTTTAAGTGTTATCTTCCTCTTTACCAATCACCATTGACATCGCCAGTATGCACAATTTCATGAATAGCTCGCGAAGTTAAAAAGTTTAACAAAACCTTTTGTTCTTAAAATACCATTTTATATAACAGGTTATACGTGATTGGTAATGTTTTGAAAAACGTTTCTTAAATCACTTGTTTAGTTCAACAGAATAAGGAAAAAACACAACATAGTTATACATTAAGATATGTACAATAAGAAAAAAAAACAACAACAGCAAACACCACAACATAGTTAACAAAGTGTACCTTTGTTATGCAGTCCTCCACCTCATATGTATGCCAGCCAATTGTGCGGAAAACAGAACGCAAGGCTTGTGTATGTTCTTCAATCTATAAATAGTTAAATCCCTGGCCAGCTAAAACAAAAAAGTTGACGTGTTTATTCTTGTTATCTTACAAACCTCGTGACATTGCTCTGGATAACGTGTGTCATTCTGGGTGACATAGACTGTTTGCAGAGTAATGCAGGAAAGCATGCGATGAAAAGTTGCAAATGCAACAGGCAGTATAAATAGCACTGCATTAAATATGAATCCGATCGCGGTATCGACGCTTGCACTAATGCAATGTACATTTAATTGGTGTGCAATATCAGCCAATACGCGGTTACAAATAAAATAAAATTAACCACAAATATATGTTTCAATTCAGTCGTTGCTTTTAACAGAACAAGGAAATAAAACAATACATTTTTTACAATAAGATATTAAAATAAAAAGAAAACACAGATAAAGCGCTCTATATTAAAATACGTCTACCTCTGGTATGCGGTCCTCGCTACTTCGCTTTGTTCAAGCATAATGTTCGGCAATCAGTATGCAATGTTTACAGACGTTCTAGATTCTATAAATAACTGACCCTGCTGCTAGATCACGCAATGAGTTGACGTATTTATTTTGTTTGCTAAGCTCGTACTTGGCCCCTGTGATTAGATTGTCATTCAATGATATATGAACTCTTTGCAAATTAATACAGAGAAGCACTGTAAGTTGCAAATGCAAAATAAGCGGTGTGCATAACATTGCATTACATATAAAAGCGCTCGCGGTGTCGGCGCACACGTGCAATTAGCATTTCATTGTGCAATATCAGCCAATAAACGAAAAAAATATATACAGCTGCTGTAAAGGGTAATTTGAAGAAGTGAGTCTGTATTACGGAATCCCATTGATGGCGGTTTTGAGTAAGAAGTTAGAAAGCAATAGTTCGAAATTAGATGATCTTAGTTCTTAACATGAACCCCTATAACAATAAGATGTTCTTAAACATAAATATAGTGTTCGATAGACTAGAAAATGGATGGGAGATAACTTAAATAAAAAAAGCTTTCTTCAATATTTTTATTGTTTCAAGAATTGCAGAGATATATCTTCTACGTTCAAAGATAATGTAATTTTATCTTTTTAAGTCAACCTTCTGGGTAAAAAGACCCAATTTCGTTAGCCAATTTTAGCTATTTGAGAAAGATATGAAACCACAAAAATCTTCGATAAGGGACAAGGGTATTTAAATACCGTATCTATGCGTAATTTCACTTATACAACACCAACATTGTTGGAAAATGAAACTTGTATCTTTCTTTTCAAAACAAAATGGCAAATCTATTGCGTCACATTGTTACTCAGTGTTTGAAATAGGAAATCTCTAGTGCCTATCAGTTCCTGACTTGTAATAATTGTATCTTGATTATATACTAAATTATTTGAGTAACTGAGTTTGTTTGAATTTGTGTTTGTACAGTGATATGCATAATGTTAAATTACTATGTATTATGAATATTAAAATATAAGAAAGTGATTTTAATAAAAAATGTGGAAAGCGCATTTGTAGGATGTTGTTACAAGGTTCCAAAAGTAAACCAAATTGTAATTTACAAATGCCCCGCAAACGGCATACATTTGTCTGACCGCCCAAGGTTAATGACATGTCGGGCGAAACAGTATAAATACGTATTACAAAATTAATAATTAAGAACTCAGTTTATGTAACACATCTATAAAAAGGGTAAACATTAACATTCAAGCCTAATGAATGAAGCTATATCATAATGGGTTGGCCAGTATCCATGCGGATTATTATGACGATGACATATATCCAGGAGGACATTTGTTCGCCTATACAAACGTTTCGGGTAAACACACGTGATGTCATGTTTCTCAATTAGCTAAAATATTAGATGTTTATAATAACTTAAGTAGTTATCTCCATTGATGTGTGAATGCTGGTAGTCTGTATTTAGTATGAAACGCGTATATATCATAGGTGTTTGTTATCATTATTTGATTTGACAATGCATTTCCATTTGTAATTGTTTGTATTTGGCTCGGAAAAGACCCGTCCAGAAGTAACTATTGTTAGAACGCTGCACAATCTTGCAAATTCAAATTGCATGAATTTGTAAAACCTGCACAATTCTATATGATGTCGCCTTCAAAATGAGGTTCGCGAAATATTTAGATGAAACACAATTAGACAAATGATTTTGACTTAAAGTATGCAAATTTAAACTTACTGTGAATCTAATATTCTTCCCTTCAACAAAGAAATTAACTTTCAGTATCTTGTTTTTAGTATTAGGTTATATCTTATGTTTACCACATGTTTTCTAAGTAAAAAAAGACACAACTCGGCTTCCGTACGGTCGTCGCTACCATGCGAATGTGAGGTGGTCGCGATAAGACAAGCGATCACGTGAATTATGTGTATGTTTGCTAAACGCACATGTTTCCAATATTTGAATTAACATACCGCTGGGATTTAAATTTAAACTCAGATTATCAGATGAATTCGGTTATGAAAACACACAAGATGAGTAGTTATATCACCGGGGAGAAATTTAAACCGCTTGTGACAAAATCTTTATACGGGTTTCAACAATACGGTAAAATGCTTGACAAGTATGGCATGTAAACCCGCGATAGAATCTTTGCATGGCGTCTTATTTGATGAATTCGGTTATGCAAACAAATAAGATTCGTAGTTATATCCATTATCATTTCTGATAACGTTCTGAGTCTTCCTTTATCACTGAGATTCTAATTTGTTTAAATAACGAACATCTTACTTTTAAAGATAGAATGAAGATTAGTGTAGAATACATTTTATTTTATTTAGCGATGCTTATGAAACATTAACAATCGCGCCTTGGCGTATGGTGCAAGTGTTTGTGCCTAGCAAATTGATTATGTGAGTTCAACACTTACGTGTTGGTCAATTTAACCCATAATTTCCGTATGTGTGTGTTATAATTTCAAACAAAAACAATCTGATACGTTTGAAAACAACATTAAAACACAAAATGACCTAATACAAATTATCGCAATTTCATCATAATTTTGCGCTTAATTTCTGTAATCAACTATGCTCAATAAGTACACAATTTTCAGACGGGTTGTTTGTTCAATAATGAATGCATAAGATTGGGATAAATATGTGATATAATAAAAGTCGTGTTTCCGTAGCTAAACAAACCTCTTTTCAAATACACGTTAACATCATAAAATATAAACAGAATATTAAAATTAATTAAGTATAAGCCCCGTGACTATTCATGTAAAAAACTATAGATCTTTCGTAGTGGGTTATATGGCGAATGCGTCAAAGTGTTTCGTTGTATTGGATTTAAAATGCATTATCAAAGGCATTTCTTCTACATGTACACATGATTTAAAAAAGTGCATAATCGCTCTTTTCAAGTATATACATGTATTTAACAATGTTAGTTTTTATTAAATAGTTAAAATAAAATATTAACAATAACAAAACAACTTCCATGTCTTATGTGTATTTCATACTCTTTCATCGGAAAGTTCAGTCCAATCAAGTGGAGTCGTGCATAGTATCGAATGCTACTAGTTGTATAAGCATGTCACGCAAACCTTTTTTTACAACTACTGCTGTTTTGTCACATGCCCGCACATATTTGTCTTCTGGCCAACTTTTTCTTTTTTAAACAACAAGTAATATATCATTAAGCGTGTATTAAACAAGACATAATTTGACTCGCAATTATTTACACATACATTGTAAGCTAACCTTTATTCCATATTAACTGTCAAATGCCCCTTTAACGCTCTGTTTAGTCTTATCACAAAACATTCAAACAAGAACAATAACAGATAACACATTGTGAACCTTAAACCAATTCTTTTAAAGTTCATATTGCGCTTTTTAAATGTTCAGTGTTTTATTACGAACTACTTATAAGACGCTGAACACGCTGCACGTGCCAGTTAGCAGCATTGTTTGTATCTCAGCAACGCAACGTCTGCTCGTAGTAATGTAACGCCCCGTCATAGTCTCCTTCAATTTCATAGCAGTGACCAAGCATATTTAATGCAGTCTCGCCGTGATGAAGGTCTATCCAATGAAAAAACATAGGCAACTCAAGCACTACCAATGCGTATACTTGTTTGTCACGTTCACCAAGTCCTCTATACGTGAGATACTGTAGATAGTAAAGGAACGGACGTGCATCGACCTCAGCGCTATCCATCCATCGTTTATCAATGTAATGTCTCTGTACAACTTCCCCTTCAGTCACATCGCGACTCATTTCAAACAACAGTATATATGGAGTGCAGTACGCTTCTTGTCGAACGAACTTGACACAGAATGCGAATGGCGGTTCACTGCATTCCTTGTCACTGTTATCTGAAATCATTTTCGCAAACACCTCGAGATCACTTTCTCCTGCTCTTCTTCGACATCCGCACACAGACTTGACCTTGCTATGATACCTCCTCTCCACGTCCTCAAGCGCTCTTACTGCCGCGTAAAGATGTCCTAAACAGTACAACATGGAAGCCAACTTTAAGCGACTAGAAGCTACATCCGTATTTAATGAATATTGGAAACGCATGATAGTTTTGCTGAGTACAGGGTTCCTTAGTCGCAAACACTCAGATGATTGCACTGAATTGTGTAAAGCGTACAGTTGATTAATAAAGTCTAAAGCAACGGTCTTGAAATTGACATTCCTTGCGTAAACTAAAACTGCGCGTAATTTATATTTGGTACATTGCTCGAAGGTTATCTTCGAACTGTGCATCGCATTTGTTATACTGCTTAAGTGATTAAGAAATGATTGCAACCATTTAAACTTCAGTAATAACCCGATACTGTATTGAAAGTATACACGTCCAGGTTCACCATCTCTGGCCTGTCCGATTCGCCGTATACCACAAGCTTGTAGCCGACATCCTAAGTTATCTATATCTATATAAAATACATCTTGTAAATTGTTCTTTATCATGGAGTCCACATACTGTAAAATGCGTGTCTGTTGCACTTAAGACAGTTTCCCATCAAACAAGTTCACTCCTTTTATGATATAATGGGGGAATCTTCCCAATCGCAGCCCTTTCCTTAATTCGTGTAAACAAAGTAAAAGTAGAAACATGAGAAAATGTTCTTTCCAAAAAGAATGATGTGTTCTCTCTATGGTGTAGAACTTTACAGTTTTACAATGGAAACTTGTAACAGAATTTACAACCGTTTTATTAAATAAGGATTGCTTTATTAATGTTAAAAGAATGTAACATTTTATTTGTATCATATTAAAACTAAACATCAACATTCGTTCTAAAAGGTTTGGAGACAGTCGCCATTCTTCGCGCTTGTAATCACTGTCCGGATGACCGGAAGGTACCAAGAAAGACGGAGCTACCTTTGCAGCCCCTAGTAATTGGACAGGCGGCCAGTGTCTACCTCTACATCTGTCTATCCAGTGTTGTATTTCAGGAACAAGTTTGCACACGTGAAATGCCATTACAACATCCCAGTTGGCCAAAATACTCACAGAAGGTCCATTTCTGATAGGTATCAATACATCTGTGTAAATATTTCATCGCGTTCAAATCTTGGTTTAATTTCAACGTTTTTTTTTCATCTCAGTTATGGCTGGATAATAAAAACGGTTTTTGTGGTTGTTTCGGGAAAGTTTATTCGTGGAAACTTTAAATGCACTTTAATTATTGTGAAATCAAAATTGTTAACATCTGCATGCACATCTCAACATTTTGAACATTGAGCCGTTTATGTCAGCATTGCAAAGAACTACTTTTTCTCATATTCATATATGAACAACACATACCTTCGGTTTTAATTATTCAAACAGTCAAGTTGATCACAACGGAACAGAACACTTACACATATTAGTTTAAAGCTGGTTATTATTAATTATTTTAAAATTATGTACACCAAAATATAGTTTCTGCAAAGTATAGGTTCATCAAAGTCATCAATATAAATGTTTTAATGGCAGATATTTTGCTGTCTATGCAAAAGGCCCGTTGAAACAACATCAAGGTTGTTATCGAGATGCACGTAACACAAGCTGTCATGTTTTATAACCGTTGTTATTAACAAATGTAGTGAATATTATCGGAAATTTAATCAAGTTTATACATATCTGAATGAGCCACATATTACAAAGCAAATTTTTTTTTTGATTCATAAGAGAATATTTACAAGTTAAACGAACAATATTTTAACAGTTGAGCATGGTGAAAAAACGTACAATATTTAAAAGTATTGAAAAACATACACGAACAACTTGTTATACATTAAAAGTGTTTCAATATTTCCTTAACGAACATACATAGTTTCCTGTATAGTACAGTCCCTGGGCACCTCCCGTGTGCAAAATAAGAGTGTAGGCTGATTTATATATCATTTTTTAGGTAAATGTCTGAAGTGTCAGAAAATTGTGGGTGGACATGCCGCGTGATGGTAGGTTTTTTGTAATCCAAGATGGCGTCCAAGATGGCCGCCAAAAATGATAAAAAATCCAGTTATCTGTTTTTCAGTCTGAATTTTCTGAATTTGAATAAGATTATTATTTTTTCTTAAATAAACAATGGAAAACATGTTTTTTTCGCAAAATATGTCACTTTCGGCCATATCTTTCGACAAATATTTAAAAAAATGACAAAAAAAGTATCAAAAAATGAGAAAAAAGGCATAAAATTGAATGTGAGTGCAAACTTTCAATTCTGTTGCTTGTAATTTTTTAAATTATTTCTATTTTATAGCTGTGTGGTGTACGGGCATCAATACTCTTTACATTGATGCTATTTTCATCTAAAACGGACACGGCATTGTTGACTTATTTCAATTTAAAAGTGGGTGGGGTAATTATAAGGTTTAGTCAATTATGTTTGCAAAAACTTCATTTTTTACCTTTGTTACAACAATTTTAATTCAGAACATAACGCATGATTTTTTTTTTCTTAAAACATTTTTAGATGACACGAGTTCTTCTTTTTCTAATTATGTAATTTATTGTGTTTGGTTGCCATGGTACAGTTTCGAAATACTTCTATTTCCAGTGTAAGTGCTAAAAGTTTCCAATAATCGCTTTTTTTATAGTGTTATGCTATTANGGATTTAAAATGCATTATCGAAGGCATTTCTTCTACATGTACACATGATTTAAAACAGTGCATACTCGCTCTTTTCAAGTATATACATTTATTTAACAATGTTAGTTTTTATTAAATAGTTAAAATAAAATATTTACAATAACAAAACAACTTCCATGTCTCATGTGTATTTCAAACATTTTAATTGAAAAGTTCAGTCCAATCAAGTGGAGTCGTTCATAGTATCGAATGCTACTAGTTTTATAAGCATGTCATGCAAATCTTCTTTTACAACTACTGCTGTTTTGTCACAAGCCCGCACACATTTGTCTTCTGGCCAACTTTTTCTTTTTTTAAACAACAAGTAATATATCATTAAGCGTGTATTAAACAAGACATAATTTGACTAGCAATTATTTACACATACATTGTAAGCTAACCTTTATTCCATATTAACTGCCAAATGCCTCTTTAACGCTCTGTTTAGTCTTATTACAAAACATTCAAACAAGAACATGATTTATCCTTCGCGTATACAGATTTGTAAAACATATTCTTCAGGTATCCAATAGTAAATAGACAATAATCAAGTGCCGGTAATTGTACACTGTTGTTGGTCTGTACTAACTCACATGTACACACACTTCACAACACAGTCAATCAGACTGTTAAACGACATGCATAACGCGTTTGAACTTGTTAAGGAAATCACATACCGCATTTAATGTGAATGTTAGACACTGACATGTAAAAATTGCCATACACTTGATTCAGATAAAATGGTCTGTACTGAATAAGGTTAACACACTTCATGACAAGTTTTGTAAATCTGTATGCGTGTATGATAACATGTATTTTTTTCCGGTGTAGCATCATGGTGGATTAAATTCTTGCATGGTCCGAATGTTTTTATCATATTAAATATAACGTTATTGCTTAAGATACGGATGAATCCGATCATTTTGCTATTACTGGCGATCTCATATTGCAAAAAATATGTCCCAAGTAACTCACAAATAATCCCTGTACACATACAAATCATTTAAGTCGTCTAAAATTGCGGGAATGAAACAATATTAACTGAATTAAACCTTCCAAGGTTTTACGTCACATGTACACAAATGGTGATATAATACGAAATTGTTTTCATGTTAATTTTGACGTATCAATAAACACATATCATTGTTTTATGAATTATGGCGGGTGTATACGACTTAGATCATTGGCATTTCATGCAACACATCCCGACTGGTGATTTACAGAATACAATGATAAACACGTATTTAATTATCAGCGCTACTTAAATTCAGAAAATCGTACACAGGAAACTATTTAAGAATATACAACGAGAAAGGAAAACACTTGCAAAACAAATATAAACAATAACACAATTCGTAATGTTAAACTTGGGTATGAAACTAAAAATAATGCTAAAACGTTTTGGGACATGATTTAACGCGATTGTTTAGATTTAGTTATTTCTCCCGATGAGTAATTTTGTGTTTGATAAAAATGTGATATAAATGTAACGAGTTTGTTCAGCTAATTTACATGAGGCATCCATTAACATGACCTTAATCTACGGTATCATAAATTGTCGACTAAAGTGACCTAATTTTTGTTGTTAATATTCGATTTAATGTAACACAAGTGCATAACGGTTAAAGGCTGTTTTTCTTGTATCCAAAGATATTGTCCTAATATGGTATTACACGAAACAGGTGGTCAGTAACTGTAAAAGCGTCGACTGATCGGTTACCGTTCAACATATATTCTTTATTTATTTAGTAACAGGTATTGTGCCTACCAATCTCTGCATTCAAATAAAACACACTGCTCACTGGAATCGAGCACAATGGTTTAATGATGCCGTTATTAACACACATTGTTGTTTTTTTAACGGGTGCTTTAGTTGTTCTGGGAATACAAGTTCAATTTATAAGCTGTTTATTACAAGCATCATATCATGTTTAAAGCGCTAATTAATAGCATATAATAAATCATTTTAATTCTGCAATTACAACAAATGTTTTGCGCATTTAAGTGCAAAATAACCAAATGTTTCAAATACTAACCCCGCGTTCAAAAAAGAAACAGTTGCCCATTTCGGCGGGGTTTCGAAACTGTTTCGATGTTAATAACCATAACCCCAATTTTGGTATTTTGCAAAAACGATACAATAAGGATTCCAGACTTATGTAAAACAAGGGCGCGCGGTTATTTTAATTATGTATATGCATTTGAATTCTGCCATAACAGTATATGTATACCCGAAGACCATAGGCAGTGAAACTTTTAGGGCCAACGCCCGAGTCCCATAGACAGCCTTTTGACTAGTAGAACGCCAGTGCCCGGTCGATTTCAATCGTTTAAATTAGCCTACCAGTGCCAAGTCTTACAGGAAATAAAATGTGACAATATCCTTTTATAAGTATACAATGACATTGTTTTACCGTAATGCCAATACGAAATTATAATTAGTTGATTAAGAATTTAAGACAACAGTCACGGTACTCTGTATAAACACGTATTAAACAATTATTTCGTCACGGTCACATTAGGCCCCTTAAAGTCGCGGGCCCATAGGAAGTTGCCTACTCTGCCTAATGGGTAATCAGTGACTGATACCCGTTAAAGCTTCATTTATTAAATGGTTTAAACTAATGCCGAAAACCTATGCATTCAAAGTCTAGCAACTTCTCACCGGCAATGCAGTGGTTTGTTCAAACATGTTTCCCTTAACATTATTACATGTATGAGTGAAAGGAGTATACACGAGTCTTTGATACCAAATTTTCAAATTATTCATCTAGCGCAAATTCATTACCAGGAGAGAAATCGTCATATGTGTCAACATTTTACCACGTGATGTTTACACTTAACTGTGTCGGTCTTATAGTCAGTGATGCGTCCATTTATCGATGATACGTACAGTTGTTTTGATCTATATATTCAATCAGGAAAAATATCAGCATACTGGTTAAACAATCCATTAGGTCCCGAAAGCAAACGAATATAATACTGCTCTCAACAAATAAATAAATCTGCCCTATTTTAATTGTTTTTATGTAAACTGTGTAAAGCATATGCAGCGTTCATTGGAGCAGTTACAATTCACGTCATATCCCCTGCTTGTTATCACTATACAATACTTCGGTTATTGATATTGCAATTTTAATGAAACAATTGTGTAAAAATCATTATGTGAAAACATTTGCAACATACGTACGCATTTTAACTCAACGAGTATGTGTCACAATAGCATTTGTAGATAATTTCTCACTCGAATATATATATATATATATAATTAAGAAGGATACTGTTTTAACAGCTTTTGCTGAACCTCATCAGGTAGCCCATTGAAATATTGTCACGACGCTTTGCTGAACACATTTTTACCTTGGCATTCACAGATGCCTTCATGTGCTTCATTTGGATAGAAACATCTATCAATCAAGCTAGATATCACTGGAGTACGTTTCATCTTCCGAAATAATCTGGAGTCTAACTTCCTCTGCTAAACCTCATAAGGTAGCTTACTAAAATATATATATATATAATAATATGAAACTTTGCAGACCATGTCTATGCGGTGTCATAAATCGGTTCGTTCAGTAATGTCTTTTGAATAAAACATCACTTAATGCTTGTTAATGTCGAACGCACGAAAAAACGACATAATGTTTTCCTGTTTGAGACATTTAAGTATATATTTAGTGTATCAATGGCCCAGTAAAGCAATTTCTGTTCTCATATTGCGTTTTAGCACAGCGTGTATTTATGTGTGATAAATCTCTAATTCACATTTGCAATTCGTTCTTTTAGGAGACAGAGTTCTGGTCAATTGCAATGTAACTGATGCTGTGTTATAGTTTCCAGCTGTTAACAGGTCACATCTTGAGCAATAGCTGTCAATGCACAAGGAAATAGTTCCGAAAAATGTAGGTGTGTATCGGTCTAATAACAACGGATCGAAGTAAACTTTAATGATTCGTGCATTACTCACAAACTGTATTAATAGCATTTAAACATTATTGAACATTGTATGAACTTTATCCCTTTATAGTTATAGTAATGCTTGTAGTGGATGCATATAACTTAATCACGTGCAATACTGACATCCACAACACACACTACTCATCAGATGCACATGACAGACAATAATCAGTATACAAAACATCATCCTTAAACGCACAACATAGTTCCTGCTATATGTGTCAGTTGTAAAAATGCATGTTGAAATTAATAGTGATGTTATTTTTTGCATATAATTTTACCTTTCATATATTTTATACCATTGTATACATTAAACACAGTGAACTATATGATCACAAGCATTTAACATAAAAATGCATCTTAAGGTAATTTGTGAATATCGTGCACAAGAAAACTGTTTCTTTTCTATTTTTAATCACTTATGAGACGAAAAACACGCCTCACGTGCAAGTTAGCGGCATTGTTTGTATCATACCACCGCAACGAATACTGGTAGTTATATAACGCCCTTTCATAGTCCATTTCCATTTCATAGCAGTGTCCCAGCAAGTTCAGTGCAGTCTCTGTGTGATTCAGGTTGAGATAATTTCTTATATCTATATAAGACTCTGATACTCCCAATGCATGCAACTGTTTGTCACGTTCACGCAGTCCACCATAGGTGAGATACTGTAGATAGTGTAGAAACGGACGAGCATCCCCCTCAGCATGGTCCATCCACTGTTTCTCAGCGTAAGATCTCTGTGACTGTTCCTCTTCAGTTATAATACGATTCATTTCGAACAACAATATGAAAGGAGTGCAATATGATTCTTGCCTTATAAACTTGACACAGAATGCGAATAGCGGTTCACTGAAACGGTTGTCACAGTAAAATGATGACATGTTAGCAAACACCATGGGATCCTTATTTTCTTCTTTACATCTACATCCGCACACAGCCTTGACCTTGCTGTGATACCTCTTTTCCACGTCCTCCAACAATCTTACTGCCGCTTAAAGATGTCCACAACAGTACAATATAGAAGCCAACTTAAAGCGACTAGAAGCTACATCCGTGTTTAAAGAATATTGGAAACGCCTTATAATTTCGCTGTAAATAACGTTTCGTAGTCGCAAACAGTAGACTGACAGCAGTGAATTTCGAAATGCATACAAGTATTTAATAAATTCTAAAGAAACCGTTTTTAATCTTACATTAGTGGGATACTCACACAATTTGCGTAAAACATATTTTATTTCGTGTTCGACGAATTTATAAGACCATCCTGAAAGGAAAATAAATCTTCCCAAGCACTCAAACTTGAGCTGTAAGCTGATGCTGTTACGTAAGCATATAGAACCAAGTTCTCCAGCCTCTACCATTTGTCGTATACTATACTCTTGTAACCGACATCCTATTTTATCTATATCAATATAAAATACTTCGTGTAAGTTGTTCCTTATCATGCAATCTATATACACTTGACGGCGTCTTTGTTGTATCTTAGAGAGTTTCCCATCGAACAAGTTAACTCCTTCTATGATGTAATGCGGAAGCCTTCCCAATCGCAGGCATTTCCTTAAAACGTGTAAACAAAAAAAGAGTAGAAACATAAGGTTATGTTCGAACCACAGAGACGGATGTGTTCTTTCTATGGTGTAAAACATAATAGTTTAACAATGAAAGCTTGTTATAAAATCTCCAACAGTTTTAGAAAATGATGATTTCTTAATGAGCTTTAAAAAGATGTAACATTTTATTTGTGTCATGTTAAAGCTAAACATCAACATTTGTTCTATCAGGTTTGCAGACAGGAGCCATTCTTCTCGCTGGTAATCACTGTATGGATGGCCTGCAGGTACCAGGAAACACGGAGCTATCCGTGCAGTCTCAAGTAGCTGGACCGACGGCCAGTGTCTACCTCTACATCTGGCTATCCAGTGTAGTATTTCAGGAAGAGATTTGAGTACTTGACATGCCGATACCGAATCCCAGTTATTTAACCAGCTCACAGAAGGCCCATTATAGGATGCCTCTCCTTGCTCTTTATTATGAAGCTGGATGGAATGTTTAAAACGTTCAGAGCTCAACAGTACCTTCCCAGGATCTCTCTTTATGCACTGGTAACAACGCAGACTGGTTTCCGGTTCCGGTGTGTCGTTTCGTGTGACTAGTAGCAAGTAATGTTGTTGAGGAGTGATCGCGTCGTGGAAGATCAAAAGATTCCTCTTTTCTGCCTCCAAGTTTCCCCAGATTCTCATGATATTCACAGTGGTGTAACTAGTTAGGAAATCAATATCAGACTGGAGACCGGGAGAAGTGGTCCCTTCCGTTTGGCTGCCGAAATGAAAACACCCCTGAACGTATCCGTTGTGTAAACAATTTATCTTCTCCATGCACTCCCTCCACAAGTATGTTCTCCTCCTGTCCATTATAGTATCCTTCCCTGCTCCAATTTCATCAAGTGCTCCCGACATCCGGACAGACAACTCCGTGAAGTGCTCTGGAATCTAAAGAAACACAAATATCATTTCACTTTGGATCAATATTTATCATTTTTAATTTGTTTATGTATCGTTATCAAGTTTAGGTAAGAGTATACATATATAATAATATGTATGATGCAAATGTTTCTGTCATTTGCTTACCTTGAAATAAATAGTCCTGTATGTTTCTCTTTGCTAGTGCATCTTATGTTAGTCATATATAAATATAATATGTTGTGTCAGTACATGCATACGAGAACAGACAAATCCAAAACGGCACAGACAGTGATAAATCAGACATGATACAAATATAATTGATTGCAGTCAGATGTTTAAATCGTGATTGTTTTTGTTTTGAGAAAACTTCAATTTGTTTCAAAGTGAAGATCGTATGCTGTTATGTAACTTGTGTAGCCTATCTGGTCGGATTGTCTGTTGTCCGTACGCTTGCTCGTCTACTTCCGACTGTCTGAAAATCTGTATGTCAGTCAGTCTGTTTGTCTTGTATGTCTGTCTTTGTATATGTCCGTCTATTTGCCCACCCGAATATTCGCCCGCTCGCTCGCATGATGCGCCATGTCCACCTGCCTGTCTGCTTCCTGTCTGTCGCCTGCGTATCATATCGGTATATGTATATTGGTCTATCTTGTTCGTAATGATCTTGTCGAAATACATTGTGTATCGGTCGTTTAGTTCCTCTTTCCGTCCGTCCGTTTGCCCGTCTGTATCTATACGTCTTTCTGTCGCTTGGCCCATATATCTGGAACCGTTATTCATATGTTATACATATGTATCATACCCGCTTACAGTCAGTTTAGTTTCATGCGGCTTGAAATGGCAATATAGAATATTAAATAACCTAGTATCGAATAATTATATAATTATTCAGTTAGAATATGTGCTAAAATATTAAATCAAGATACAATAAACAAGTTGAAGTCCCTCTTGAACACATTTCGTAGGATAAAATTATGTTGGTGGTTTGGTGCTATTTCCTCTGGATTCTGTGCAACACAATCAATCAGCTGTTGTAAAACTTACAGTTTCTATTTTGGTAACACATTTCATATTTAAAACGTTGTACATGTTTAAAAAAAATATTTTAATTCACACAAGTCGACATACAATTCCATTCTATATGATGGTACATATTTTCGGAGACATAACATATGGATACGGTGCTATATGCATATAGTTTATTAATGATGCTCATGTGGTCGTTGTCTGATATAGTACTACTAAAAAGTACCCCGGGTACTCTTTAGAAAACTACAATGTTCCCCAAGTACCCGTGTTTACTTGTATTATATGCCCCGTACCCCGGTTACTTTTAGTATACTTAAGACTACCCGGGGTACTTTTAAGTAGTGCCTGAGCCGACAATGACCAATAGAGCATCATTAACAAACTATATACATATAGAACCGTAGCCCTAAGGAGGGAAGCCCATATTATTTTATTATTTTTTAAAATTATGCTATAATAGAGACAAGGAGTGCAACTTCATTTGCCGTAAAACTAGATCATCTAACTGTAAATCATGTAACTCGAACAATTTTTAACGAATCAACTACACACCGGTTGTTTTCGAAAGCTTAAAAAATAATTTAACACCTGTATCATGACACTGTCAACACGCTTGTTGTTTCACGAGTATTTATTTCGGTTCGCTCTTGTGTTGAGACAACTGATTTCCGTGTGTACGTTTAACGCGTGTTTACAGATTAATAACATTAATTATGATGTATAAATACTTGAAACTTGAAACTTGAGCATTTGATTGAACGCCTATTTCTACGTATAAACATATTCAATGGCGTTGTACAATAAAAATAAAAACAAAAATTAAACACAAATAAAAAAACATACAATAACGTGTAGCTTATTACAAAATAACAGAATATGTGAACAAGTCCCTTTAATGTCACACTGAAAAGACTGCTGTCAAAATTTACGAAAGAATGTTAACCATATAATTAAAAAAAGTAAATTATGTAAACAGGTTTAACATATACAGTGCAAAAAAGTGTTTCATCAATTAATGTATTTTCGGGATCGCTTAAACGATAAAGAAATCATAAAGTGAACCTTGTCATCTGATACGCTGTAATTATGAATTTAAAGTACAATTCACATGGATTTACAATGCAGTTATTGTAATAAAATAATCCATATGTGGTATCTTATGTCAACAAAAATTGCATACAATAAACTAATACATTTATTAATTCATGTATCTACCAATTAATCTAGCTCTGAAAGATGTTATCATAGTCGGATGTGCTTTAGAAAATGATTGTACATACAAAACTGCAGATACCTGAACCTGTATGCCGTACCAATATCAAATACAAAAACCGTGACATATCCAAATATTGTACAAATCATCAAGGTAAACATTTCACATTATAATGCGCAGTTTGCCTTCATAATATCTCGGACAAGTATTTTTAGACTATCATTACCTTCTTGCGGAATTTAAAAGTGTCAAATTTAACAAACCTGGGTTTTAATATATCATTAAATGTACACAATGTACATCAATAGAGCTAATAGGACCTATTTAAATGCATTGAAATGCGTGTATAGATATTATATTGGCTTCGTTTGTTAGGTTTGTCTGCTCTCTCTAATTTGGGAATGTAACTTAAAATTAATTGATGTTCTCTTTTTCCTAAATCCCAGGTCTACAATGTTTCACGAGTGTTATATGTAAATTCAATATACATTTTTTGCAGTTGACAAGTACCATTGCTTGTACGCGGTTTAATGTGTATCATGCTGTCAATATATCTGTTGAACAAGAAACTCGCACCATTCGGTAAAACATACCAAAAGTGGTAGTCTATACGAGTCTGTTTGACAGTCTGTTCTTGAGACATATATCGGATTTGTCGTTAAGCGAGTTTGAAAGGCGCCAAACGACAACGCACTAAAACGACAAAATAGCGCGTCGATACTACAATGAAATTATGTATCGTTCTTGTGTGCTGTGCTTTCATAGCGGATGTCACAATTACGCAAAAAATGGATCTGATTTAACAAACCATTCATCAAAGCTCTGCATGGGCTTTGTGATTTCAGAGAATTTTAAAGTTATTTTGCATTATACGTTTATGTAAATGAGGTGACCCCGAGTGTGGCAAGTTTTGACATCAGGAACATTATTTAGCGAATTAGATCTAGCTGACATCTAACCATGAGCCTTGGCGTTCCTATGCCGTACTGACCAGAAAGACATAGGGTACCCTTAGGATGCCATGGATACAGAAACAACGTTGTTGGAACGGGAAAAAAACTAATTACTTATTAGTATAGACTCAGTAGGGTCACAGGGAAAACGCAACGAAATAGCTTCTGGAGTCAAGAACTATATACGTAAATGGCGTCCTTAGTGTGGGGTTAGTGGGTTTCTTATCGTCGTGAGAACGTCATTTTCCCATAAGAGTCGTTGTCTTGGTAAAGCCGCGATGACGTACTGTACACGCGGAACATATGCAAACTTAGTGGAAAGGTAATTCCGATGGCAAAAACCACCGGACGCCGTTATTATCGATAGACAAAATTTATTTATGTTTAACTTTGAATCATTGGGGTTCCTAATACGACTATCGGCGTTTAGAAAGATTGACTGTTTAGGTCGCATTACGTCAGTCCGGTTTGACGGGGATATAACAGAATAATGAAATTGATATTGAGATGTGTGATGAGCTAAACAGTCCCTGTGAATAAACGACGAACATTCAGCGATAGGGCTTTCCGGACTGCTGGCCCAAGAATCTGGAACACTATTCCATTAGCGATCAGGCAGTCAGAGACATTGGATTCATTCAAAAGAAACCTGTACATTTTATTTTAGGAAGTTCGACACACTGTTTTAAAATGTATTAACTTTTATATGTGCTCATTTAATGTGTGTTTTAAACCCCACAATCCATGCACTCATTCATTAATTCATTATATATTTATCTACTTATTTATTTTAATAAAAGTAGTGTTCTATTTTATCTATTTAGTTTGGTTCTTTTAAAGTGTTTATCAGATATTAGTTACTACATATATTTATAAGGTGTCAGCTTTTACCCGTATAACTTCTATGAATTTTATGTTATATTTACATGTACAACGCCATTGAATATGCTCGCATAAAAGTAGGCGTTTAATCAAATAAATCAGGATCAGTATCAGTAGCAGTATACTATAATCATCTTACGAATCGCTCCGAAAATATAACAACGTTTTGGTTTTTGCGAGAGCAGATTTTTCAACTCTTTATATTTATTTAACAATGCGGTTGGCCACGACAACAATTGGCGTAATCTGCTTTCGTTGAGTAAGAATAAATGTCAAATTAATGGTTTGAAACAACATAATGTATGTGTCTTTAAATATAGCTCTGGCACGTTTCCAGCATTCCGTTATAATATATTTCCTAAAAAAATACCCGTTTTAAATGTTCTCTAATGGCATGAGTACAAAGCCCTACATATCACAGTTCGCCCACATTGAACATTCCGTTTATTTACATTATAATTTGACAATCGCAATGACTTGTTTAATTCGCATATTTCTGCGGTTACATGTCTTAAATACAGCTCATCCGTTAATTGATCGCAGTTAATGTGCGTGTTACTGCGTTCTAGTTTCTGTTCAAAACATTTATGGAAATAATTAAAGAATTAAAGATGTATCTTCTTCTATTGATCCACTTTGCATTTTGTATGGCTGAATCACTCAAATTTCATAAAGACCGGCACAAGTGGTAGCTAATCTATCTAGGTTAATGCGTGCTTTCATTTGGTAGCGACCTGCGTCTATTGCGTTTATTCACGATCATTTATCTGAATATGCGTCATTTTTTATTATGTATGCCACATACTACTGCATTTGGGGGNNNGGGGGGAGTGACATATTTAACATTTATCTCTCCTGATTTGTGTATGATCCTATGGGTGACTGTATGAAATGAGACGATGGATTAAAGGCCAAGTCCTCATAGACTACTGGAATGCACTTTAAAAGGACATTAGTTAAAATGAACATTATGGAGTTTATTCCTCGAACAAATGCAGTTTATAATATTAAGGTTCGAAATTGTTATGTGCTAACGGAATGTACACTTCCGATGTTTGGCACGAGCGGAGTATTCACTCGCATTTTATCAGTCAAGTGAACATCACGAAATGTTGCGATAAACAGTGTAAAGCGCTTCCCTATCATGCTCACATTGAAGTGGGTCATACTCTCCGATTGATACAAAATACAACCCGCTTAAAAAACGTACATTCAGTTGTAGCTTTTATCAGTTTATGATAATCAACATTATCATCGACAAAATTGTATTATATCCCCACTTTGTTTTAAGGGGTGTGGACATACTTTGGTACACCGTATACATTGTTTGGTTGTTGTTTTTTTTACTTTAAATGTCATTAGAGTGACTTCTTCAATGCTTAGTACATCATTTTGAGACGTTAAAGCCCTCGATCCATTTCGTTTTGCAGGGCTTTTACCGAACCCTGCACCCGCTCCGCCATTTATTTATCGCTCAATAACAAATCGCTTTAATATTTCACCGTGTTTATTTCGGGAAGAGAATATTTCAAAACCAAAGGACATGTCATGAATGAGTTGTCAGTGATCACACCACATTTCAGTCGATGAAATCATCTATATTAATAGTTAGAACACACTGAAATAATTGCTGGAAAGCCAGGAGACCATGCCTTTTATTGATTGACAATTCTTATGCCCAAGGCCGAACAACATGGCTTTGCGTCGGTTGGTCTTGCACTTTTTCCAGTCGATGAAATCACCTATATAAATAGATACAGCACACGTAAAGAATTTATGAAAGACCGAAGCAGCATGCATTTTGCTGATTGACAAGTGTTATGCCCAAGGCCGAATAACATGTCTTTGCGTTGGTTGGTCTGGCACTTTTCCAGTGAGCAGTGTCAATAACAAGTTTGAGTATCTTATCACCTCAAGACAAGTTAACAATGAGCTGTCTCTGATAACGCAACATTTCAATCGATGATATTGCCTATATTAATAGATAGAACATTAAATAATGTATGGGAGGCCGGAATACCCTTCCTTTTGCTCATTCATCTCTTCGCCTGTGGTCCCGTTTGGGACAAAGGCCGCCAACCAGCTTTCTTCCGGCGTCTCGGTCCTGGGCGAGTCTCTCAAGATGCCCCAATGTTTGCCCATCTTCTTAGCATCTGCATCCAGGTCACGACGACAGGTATTTCAAGACCGTCCTCTCTTCCTTTCCCCTAAGGGGTTCCAGGTGAGAGATCGCTTGTCGTATTGGATGCAGGCTTGCGAAGGGTGTGGCCTAACATCTCTGAAGGATTTCTTCTTCAACTGGCTGCTGCTTTGTTCTTCTCCATAATTCTTCGTTGGTGAGCTTGTCTTGCCAGCGAGTTTTCAGGATCTTCGTGAGGCAGATGTTGATGAAGACCTGTATTTTCTTTATGATGGTCACATTGGTTCTCCGGGTCTCTGCTCCATTAGGAAGTATTGGCTTCACGATGGTATTGAATAGCCTAATCGTGGTGGTGATGCCAATTGCGCTTGATCCAAAGATGTTCTTCAGCTGATGGAAGTCTGCTCGTGCTTTACCGATGCGGGATCTGCATTCGTTCCTCCATGGTTGTCCAGAATGCTGCCGATATAGGTGAAGCTGTCCAGCGCCTTGCCTTGCAGCATGAGTGATTGATGTGTTGGTGGATGCGTTGGACTTGAACACATTGCTCTTGCCTCTGTTAATGGTGCGAACAAAGTCTTGCTGAGTTTTCCGCTATCATGTTTGTCTTCTCCCGCATCTGTTGTTGGGTGTGGGAGAGAAGAGCCAGATCATCAGCAAAGTCGAGGACTTCTGTGTCCTCTGGATTTCAGTCCGCTTCTGATCCGTCGAAGTCTTCATGACCCAGTATATTGCCATCAGGAACAGAAAAGATTAGGGTAAGCAGCCGTGCCTCACTCCGGTTCTCACTACGAAGGCGTCGGTGAGCTGTCTGCCATAAACGATTCTGCAGGTCATCCCTTCATAAGACTTCCTGATGATGTTGGTGATCTTTCCTGGAACTCCGTAATGTCTCAGAAGTCTCCAGAAGGACTCACGGTCAGGTCAACGCTGTCGAACGGCCTGTTCATAGTCGATGAAGTTGACGTACAGGGGCAAATTCAACTCCAGGGATTGTTCCAAAATGATGCGCAGGGTTGCACGATGTCTCCTTTGTAAGCTTTGATGCGGGTCGACTGCGTCTTTCATTTGTTCAGCAGGATGCGATTAAACAACTTTCCTGGGATGGACAACAGCTTGATTCCTCGGTAGTTGGAGTAGGAACTGAGGTCGCCTTTCTTGGGGAGCTTGATGAGGTATCCTTCTTTCAACTCGGTTGGAATTTCTTTTTCTTCCCATATCTCGCTGAAGAGCGGACAGAGTAGCTCCACACTGGTCTCAACGTCAGCCTTAAGCGCTTCTGCTGATATGCAGTCAGGTCCTGCAGATTTGCCGTTCTTCCATTGATTGATGGCGCTGATGATCTCCTCCTTCGTGGGAGCGCAGCACTTGATTAGTTTAAACCTATTTATTTTAGCTCTATTGCGCCGAAAGCACTAAGGCTTATTGAAACGCTCTCGAGTCCGTTTCCTGGGACTAGAACCAGTACTCGGTGTCTTTCGGGGAGATCGACAGAACGCTCCCAGTGGGGATCGAACCCGTGACCTCCAGGTCATTAAGCGGACACCATAACGACTACGCCACGGCGACCTGAACGCACTTGATTGGCAGATCGCTTGAAGCTGGAGGAATTTACGATGGGTTCGCAGGAGCTGGCCTGTTGAGTAGCTCCTGGAAGTGCTCAATGCACCTCTTCTTCTGCCTTTCGTCATTTGTTGTTACTCCTCCATTTCTGGCCTTTACTGGTCTCTCTGGCCTGGCAAACTTTCCTGCTAATATCTTGGTGATGGAGTACAGATACTTAGTTCTGTTCTGATAGGCTACTTTTGCTCATTGACGAGTCGTATTCCAAAAGCCGATAACGTTTTGCAAACTGCAAAATACCTAAAATATATCTTCTTGAAACACTAGTTTCGTAAATGTAGTATAATGAAGCTTAGATTTGATATGGGGCTTTACGCCTTAGTTAGAGGCACATTTGGTAAACTCTGCACACGAGAGAAACCTAAGTCGTTTTAAAATGCATGTGCGAGCTCCATGCTCTATTGTCTTTCCCATAACTCATGTGGCTACAGAAATAGTTCCCGTCTGCAAATTATGCTACTAAGTTGCTGCCTACGTTCTTACACCCTTGAACTCACACTCTTATACGTGTGTTTATATGTAATTGACAGCAGATTTCCATTATGTTTTAAATATAAGAAATCGTCATTGCGAGTTGCAAAAATAACGGACTTTTCACTGTTATTCACTAACATGTCATAACATATTTCATTTTTGCTCGCTGAAGAAAACATTCATGAACTCGTTTACTAAAATATAGTTTGAAATTATACCTCGTTTTCATATTGTTTGAGTGCCTTAATCCTGATATTAAAATTCATCTGTTGTTTGAGCGATTGGTTTATAACAGGTAGACAAACGACAAATGTATCACGAATAAATCATTATAAACACCGTAGAATTTGGTCAACAAATAAAATGCATACATTTATCAAGTTATCATTTTTTTTAATCAAGGGAGAAAACTAATGATTACTGTTTCTGTGCTAATGTGGCAGTATTGTAACTTTGCTAAGTTACTTCGGTCCTACATTATACAAATCAAACAGCTGTGAGCTGTTTGATGGCCGTACTTGTACATTACATGGCCTACATACACTAGCTCCATCTTGTTTGGAAGGTGAATGTACTGAGTCTGTAGTAGTAATAGTAGAAGTAGTAGTAGCAAATTAGGTTTATTGCAAGAAGCGCGAGGGGGAGGCGAAATCCTATATTTGTGGGTCACCCAAAAACATTATCTAGGTCAAGGTTGGTCTATCAGTTTAACGTTTCGCATAACTGTGACGAAGGTCACTACGCCGCCTGAAGATGCGGATCCGTAAGTTAGTTTACTATTGCGGTTACACAAGTATGATACATCATTAGTTTGAGTCTAAAACAAATACGTATAAAATGTTTGAAACAGTCATAAGTTGTTAAAAACTTCAATAATTTACAGTCCACATCACGTCAATATAAATCCCATATATATTGTAACAAGGTCGACTGACAGCATAGCCAACACGTATATAGAGCAAGATGGCTGCAAATATAAAGGTGGTTGATTTCTGATTCGTTCTTGAGTGTTGGCGGGTTTAAATGGCACATAAGCGACAACTCATCAGACCGATAAAAATACCGGTTCCCGCCGATGCGACATTTGTCTTTTTCACATGTTTAAAGGGTCTTGAAGAGTTGAAAAACGACACCGCGCGCTTGTTTGTCTTCATAATTTGTTGTATTTGTTCAAAATCTTACAATATCAATTCGTTATTGTGTTTACCGTTTGCTGTTTGTGTTCGTTGCTGACAAATTATGTTACCTTTCTTTAATATTTTTTGTTCATAAATGGTTATGCACAATTTTAAGTAGAAGTAGAGATNAATAAAAAAAAAAAAAAAAAAAAAAAAAAAAAAAAAAAAAAAAAAAAAAAACGATATCAGTTTTGGTTACCCTTATGGGACACAAGTATGACCATACATCGATTACAAGAGTAATAGTTAAAAGAATATGTGTTGAAGGTCGATCGTTTTAAGATAGTCAATAATAAATATTTCCCAGGATATGGTCAGTTTTGATACCCGTGGCATGATTTCAACAATTGTTCGACGTAACATTAAAAAATAACACATCATGGCGTTGTGTTTTCAGAGAATAAAATATTTATGCAACCGTTTCGAACTGGAGGTATGGGGCATAGATATTTGGCCTTGTATGTCCGTCCGTCAAACTGTCGCGTAAATAAAGCATTAAATGTATTGCTTGACTGTGAAACACATTTACCAGCATGCACACGTGTGCATCTCTACATGGTAAGTTTAAAACCCTCAGGAAGGTTTTAACAAACTTTTTTGAGAACTACTATCACATTTTTTACATAAATTATTAAGGAACGGGGCTTTAAGGTTTATTTTAACCATCTGACCCCTATATGTGGATAAAGGAGGGCAATGTGGTATGATTTAAACATACTTTGTGGTGGATCAATTTATGCTTATGCAAATCAACTGTGTCCATGCGTTCATAGACACAATTTTAAAATACATAGAAAATTATCAAAACCATGATCAAATACACAACATGGTTTAAAACTACATGGAAAAGGATAAAAACTATGATCAAATACACAATCACATTTAATGAAAAAGTCATACATTTCATACTTAAGGTATCATAAATTATTTATTATACTTAAGAAGTAGATTTCTTAAAAATAACAGACATACATAACCAACATGGAATGCACAGTCGAAGTTAAAACACACGATATGTTTTTTGGTTTGAAATGTATTTGGTAAAGAAGTCAACAAACATGTATTTGTCAGGCAATGCCAGCACGATTTTGTAAAATGGAAAGATTAGCCATCAAAACCAATCATGTTAATTGTTTCATACAAACATATATATGTTTGTTATTAACCGCCTACTAAAATGTCATCTCATTTAGTTATTTTGGTTTGTTCCAATTCATTATCTTATCATTTTACTTTATAAACATTTATATTCATGATCATAATTGATACGCAATAAAAAGCAAAAGTAAAAATGCAACCGCTGAAAAATCTTAGTTGTCTTTCGTTTCGCCCACAAAGCAAGCATTTTTAGAAAACATTTTGTAAAACAATTTATCAAAAGCGACCATATGGATCTTATGGGCAAGCCAGATTAACTAAGATATTACTATTTATTTCTATAAAGCCTGGTTCGAACTATCAATGTTATGACTTTCATGTTCCATTTATTTTCAAGCTATGAAAACAAAAAGAACAGAATGTACATTCCTTACAAAATGTGTAGTACATGTCCCTGTATGCCGAAATTTACATATTGAAAACATTATGGCACTTGTGTTCCCTATCATATAGCAAAATTGTTACTACCATGATCTCTAGGGGCCATGTTGGTCTTATTTCGTTATTTTATGCAACCTGAACAATTCTTGAAACTTACTTAATAAATATATATATTCATGAACATTAATGATATGCATTGGAAAGCTAAGAAAAATGTAACTGGCGAAAAATGTATGTTGTCTTTCTTTTCGCCCACCAAGCCAGCAGTTTTAGAAAACAATTTGTTAAAGAATGTTTCAAAACCGGCCATATGGATATAATTGGCAAGCCGGATTAACTAAGATATTCTTAGGTTAATTTATTTCTACAAAGCCTGGTTCGCACAAGCAAGGTTTTGATGACTTTCACGTTCAATCAATTAATTTTCAAGTCATGAAAACAATAAGAACAGAGTGTATATTACTTGCAAACTTTACAATGTATGTCCCTGTTAGGTGCCAAAATGTATACATATGTATATATAAAACGTAATGGTATTTGTGTCCCCGCTCATATAGCAAAATTGATACTANTTTTTTTGAAAACAACTCAAGAATAATAACCGGGCATCACATGAGTCGCATCATGCGAAAACTGTATCTTATGCGTTATGCGGCCAGCGTATCTTCATCCGCGCAGTCAGATCAGGCCGCTATTCAGGCAGGATCCTGACCGCTAATGAGGCTGACCTGAAGCCATGCTGCCTGCGTACGCAATAAGACTCATTTAAGCATGAACACCTAACATCGGAAGCAATATAATTGTCGAGTTTTAAGGCTAAAAGAGCAAAGATAAATGTTTATATTGTATTTATTAAAACAAACAGTATTGCTCAATGTTTAAAGCCAGATACACTAAAACAGTTAAGTTTTTAGCTCGAAGAAGCGATCGTGTGCGCTTGACATTTTTCGCCAAATTGCTTAATGGGATACCATCTATGGAAACATAATATTGTGAGACTGTCGTACTTTATTCACATTTCTATATCATTCTGTTTTATACGCTATACTGGATTCGAATATTATAGATCTCAAATAGTTTAACTCTAATCCCTTCGTTATGCTTATATCGCACCATCGCTCCTTTCACAGAGACTTCCACGTCAGTCGTCACCCCTGGAACGCCTACGACCACAGAGAACGTCCCGATCGAGCCGACATTCACCGTCCGCTGCGGCTGGTCTCCCTGGTTGAACGGGGACCGCCCGAACTTCGGAACCGGCGACAACGGTGACCTGGAATCAATCGCCTCCCTGAAATCTAAGTTCGGAATCTGCAAAAACATCGTTGACATAAGCTGCCGCGTCGCTGGTACGAATATGACGTCATCAGCTGCCGATCAAAGAGACGTCACGTGTGACGTATTGAATGGACTGCGCTGTTACAACAGGTAAGCATTCGCAGTTGTCTAGTACATGTACATGTATGTCTATAAATTTGCTGAGGTAAATTTCTTGGAACTGCACTATTGACTTCTGTGAATTTTGCAAATCCGTTATGTATGGATGTATTTAATATTCGCAGAACTGTTTTTCAGCCGAATTTCAATGGATCGTGTCCTGCGGTGGTCACAGTTCCTAATCAAATAATTTTATTGACTTATAACTTAAATATTCCCATATTGCTGTCATACACGTATCTTAATTTGCCCTGCATTAACTCCATTGAATGCAACGTCGTCTCTCTATAGGGACCAGGTCGGAGGAGCCTGCTATGACTACGAGGTGAGCGTACTGTGCTGGGGACCAGAGTGCACCGGAAGTGGCGCCACCGCTGTACCCGGCATCGGCTTCACGGGAAGCCCGTCAATTACCGGTATGGAATAAGTATAATGTTAGGGTCGCTTTAAAGCTACCGTTATACCTTTAGTGTTGGAATTTATTTATCGTGCATTGTTTTCTATGTTCACATTTGCTTGTTATGAA
The DNA here is from genome assembly GCA_007657795.1 of Dreissena rostriformis. Taxonomy (NCBI): domain Eukaryota; kingdom Metazoa; phylum Mollusca; class Bivalvia; order Myida; family Dreissenidae; genus Dreissena; species Dreissena rostriformis. The sequence goes on along the minus strand of VMBQ01003614.1, from coordinate 53,335 downwards.
ACTTAAAAACCCGATAAAGAATATGATCTAAAGAGATCTCAACATTAATCGAATTGAAAAAATAAATTAAAAAAACAACACACTTTCGACGTAATTTTTATANGAATCTATTCAGCGCTATGCATTTTCTTCACCAGATGATACCAAACAATATCTTTTACCACGAGCATTATTCAAAGCCGATACTCCAGACTCCTGCATGTTCATGGATTTTAAGACTTGGTTACACCCTGGTGTTTATGTTGTGGAAAAGAGGAAATAATCATACTTCCTCTTACATGTGACAATGTGTATTATAATCATTTGACGACACTGAAATACCAAGTCTAGAAAATGGATGGGTGAATTTGCAACCCTGGTATAAATTGGGAAGAAATATCATTCAACACACAACAGTTAAGTGTTCGATAACTAGCTTATGTTTTGTGTTTATGCTCCGGTCACCGATGCATATAGTCTCAATACCTCAAAATGCAACACTATGACAACTCTTGTGCAGTTAATAATTATTTAAATGTCGATTAGCTTGTAAATTGAACGTGTATTTTTAAGTTTTAATGGTATGCCTAACTCGAAATATCGTCCCAGTCCACTGAATATATGTATTTTTAAATAGATTTTACATTTGAAACCGCAGTGCTCAGATATTCGAGAATGTGCATGTGACATCGTATATTTCAAGTCAGGCCAAAGTGGTCACATTTATAAAGACTTACATTGCCAAATTACTTTAAAATCTTCTCTTAAACGACAACACACAGAGCTGGGTTTTTATTTTTAATCATGCCCTTTGGGTCACATTATTTATATATACCCATATGGCCATATAACTTTAAAAATCGTCTTCTCTTAAACGACAAAGAGAGGTGATATATTTGGCATGTAACTTGTGCTCCTTATACACCTGGGGAGTTTTCTAACTCAACACGTATTCAAATCAATATAGCTCCCTTATTTATGAACGTTTTTTGTTGAAATTCTGAATAACAATAATTCAACACATATCTACCACTCCCTGATCAACATCAAATTATCAAACTTAACAAATTAAAAACATCACTTCCAAAGTAAAATTCTCAAAATCGTACAACGTTAAATAAAAATAATGTGAAAAGTAAAACGCATAAGCTTACACGTCTTAGTGACTGACGGGCTTGCATTACGCGAATTGAGCGGTTGCACTCCTGAATATTCATACGAGCCATATTGTTTCTTTAATTATTGTTATGTTTTCCTGGTGTACAAACCCACTTAGAATGACTCCAAAAGAGTCCGGTCGCCACGAATGAATGATTGTATCGTGAACTTACGCAGAATACAGTCAAATGCTCACATGTGCAATTTTAAATAAAAATCTTATTTCATTACTGAAATATTAAAAGTTGAAAAGTGTTGCGTTAGAAAAGTCTCCAAGTGTATGTTTATAGTTAAAACTTTCAAAATGTTCTCCTCTGACAACCACCGCACAGCTCCGACGTTTGTTGTTTGACATGTAACATCGCATATGGTCGACTTCTACCAAGTTTGTTCAAATGGTGGCCTTGGGGATAAAACAGCCACCGCAATTGAAGTTACTTGTTTTCCTTTTATGTTTACAATAAAATCTAATCTACTCCTATAAAACCATACGCGCAAATGATTGGTAATATTGTATATTGATCCTTTGCTATGTTTGTTCAAATTATGCCCCTACATAAAAAATGTCCCCACCTTGTGGTTTACTTCCTTTCCTTTATGTATATGTGTCGTGTTCTGAGAAAACTGGGCAAAATACTTGTGCGTAAATTGTCATCCCAGATTAGTCTGTGCAGTCCGCACAGGCTAATCAGGGACGACAATTTTCGCTTTTATGACATTTTTCGTTTAAATGAAGTCTCTTCCTAGCAAAAATCCAGTTTAGGCGGAAAGTGGCGTCCCTGATTAGACTGTGCGGACTGCAAAGGCTAATCAGGGATGACACTTTACGCACAAGCATTTTGCCCAGTTTTCTCAGAACACGCCACATATCTTNGGACGACACCCTACGCACATGCATTTAAACACGTTTTCTCAGAGCGCGACTCATATAGATCATTTCGTACGACTGTTTCGGAACTCTTAACCCTTTGAGCGCTGGAACCGGATTTTGAAGGCCTTTGCAAACAGTTTGGATCCAGATGAGACGCCACAGAACGTGGCGTCTCATCAGGATCCAAACTGTTTGCTACTCTGATAGTGGTCTTTGAAAAAAAGTGAAGAAAATGTTGATTTTAGAAATTCAGCAGAAGACATTTTAGCAGACGACAAATTTCCCAGCATGCAAAGGGTTAATGGACAAGCATAGTTTCATAGGAATCATTATGATGGATTATACCCGTAAGAGTTCTATTTATATTTGTAGAGACTGTGTATAACTTCTGAAATGTAACTATGATCAAGACATACATTCACAAGACACATAACAGAACAGAACAAGTCTTTATTATGTTTCACAGTTCACATAATACAATGAGCATACATGTATTGTGACAACATGTGAACACATATACATTATATAACTACACAATTTCATGAAACATTTGAAAATCCGTCAGAGAAAAAATATATGGAGAATATTTGGGGAGGAGGAGGTGATCTTTGGAGTTTAATCAGCTACTGAGCTGTTACAAACTATCTTAGAATGTTATCTAGGATACATTCACAACACACATTTTATCAGCATACAGACATGTCATATGAACATAATGTACAACAAAGTTCCTGCTCACAGGTAAAAGTCTATGTGCATGTAGATCATAATAGCGGTGTCAATATTTTGAAACAAAATGAAAATACACATAGATTGTGTTTCCTGAAATTGTATAACATTGAATACGTGAAACATAGCCAACTGACTGATCACAAAGCTTTAATCCTAAAAATAGTGGATAGTTCATTTTGTAATAAAATGCACAAGAAACATGTTTGTATCGTATTTTTAACCACTTATAAGACGCCAAACACGCTGGACGTGCAAGTTAGCCGCATTGTTTGTATCATAAACACTTAACGATCCTCTGTAGTAATATAACGCACTATAATAGTATCCTTCCATTTCAAAGATGTGACCCAGCAAGTTCAGCGCAGTCTCGTTGTGATGCCGGTTGATTCCAGTTCTTACATCACATAAATAAGACTCCAATACTCTCCATGCATGAATCTGCTTGACACGCTCACCGAGTCTTCCATAAGTAAGGTACTGTAGATAATGGAAAAACGGACGCGCATCCACCTCAGCGCTGTCCATCCATCGCTTATCAACGAAATCTCTCTGTGCAACTTCCTCATCAGTGATATTACGATTCATTTCGAACAACAATATGAAAGGAATGCAGTGCGATTCTTGCCTAAAAAACTTGACACATAATGCAAATGGCGGTTCACTGAATCCTTTGTCACAGTTACCTGATAGCATATTAGCAAACACTTGGAGATCCCTTGCCCCTTCCATATATCTACATCCACACACAGCCTTGACCGTTCTGTGATACCTCCTCTCTACATCCTCCAACACTTTAACTGCCGCGTGAATATGTCCACTACAGTACAATATAGAAGCCAACTTCAAGCGACTAGAAGCTACATCCAAGTTTAAGGAATATAGGAAACGTCGTATAATTTTGCTGTCAACGGCGTTTCGCAGTCGCAAACAATCAGATGATTGAATTGAATTTAGTAACGAGTACAGGTGTTTTATTAATTCTAAAGCAACATTTTTCAATCTGACATTCGTGGAGTACTCAAAAGCATTAAGTAATAAACATTTTATCTCTTTCTCGAAGGTTGTATTAGAACTGTGTTTTTGATATAATAAACTTCTTAGTGACATATATAAGCTAGCCAAGACATCGAACTTCAACAGTAAGCTTATGCAGTTACGTAAGCATAAACGGCCAAGTTCCCCAGCTTGTCCAATTCGCCGTAAACTACACGCTTGTAACCGACATCCTATTCCATCTATATCAATATAAAATACATCATGTAAGTTGTTATTTATCATGGAGTCTATATACACTAAAAGGCGTCTCTGCTGCACTCTAGAAAGTTTTCCGTCGAACAAGTTCACTCCTTCTATGATATAATGCGGGAGCCTTCCTAATCGCAGACATTTCCTTAATACTTGTAAACAAAGCCAAAGTAGAAACATAAGGTTATGTTCGAACCATAGACAAGGATGAGTTCTTTCTATTGTGTAAAACATTATAGTTTTGCAATGATAGCTTGTTATAGAATCTCCTACAATTTTAGCGAATAACGTTTTTTTAATTAGTTTCAAAACAATGTAACATTTTATTTGTATCACATTTAAACTAAACATAAGCATTCGTTCTATCAGATTCGGAGACAGTCGCCATTCTTCGCGCTTGTATTCGCTGTCTGGATGACCGGATGGTACCAGGAAACACGACACTACCCGTGCAGCATCAAGAAGCTGAACAGGTGGCCAGTGTCTACCTCTACATCTATCTATCCAGTGTTGTATTTCAGGAAGAGGTTTGCGTACCTGAAATGCACATACCATATCCCAGTTAGGTATATAACTCACAGAAGGCCCAGTTTGTGTTACCTCTCCACGTTCTCTCGCCTGATCCTCGAGGCACTTTTTAAATTGTTCAGCGCTCAACAGTACTTGCCCAGAATCTTTCCTTACGTACAAGTCTGCACACAGACTGGTCTCCGGTTCCGGTAATCCGTCTTCGATGGCTTGTAGCAAGTACTGTTGAGGAGGATTAATGTCGTCGTGGAGCATCAGAAGGTTCCATATTCCAGCCTCCCAGTCTCCCCAGCAACTCATGATATTAGCAAAATTGTAACTTAATAGCACATCAATATCAGAGTTGAGACTGGGTGTGGTGGTCCCTTCCGACTGGCTCCCGAAATGAAAACACTCAAAATCTGTCCCATTAAGTTGGTGTAATATCGTTTCCATTCGCTCCCTCCACAAGTAAGTTTCTCTCCGCTCCATTACAGTATCATTTCCGGCCCCACTGTCATTAAGTGCTTCGGTCATCCGGATAGAAAGTTCTGTGAAGTTCTCTGGCATCTAGATATAAACATATTTCATTTTGATCAGTGGCGATATTTCATTTTCATTATCATGTTGAAATGTATATATTGTACATGACTATATAATATGGTTGATACTAATATGTATGGCATTTTTTATATTGAAATAAATATTCTTAGAGGTTTCTTGATAACTCTTTACAAAGGCATCTTATTTTGTACATTTAATTTTAAAATGTGTAATAAATGAAACAACGTTTATTCCTGGTTTTGGGTTTTAATAGTGAACATCTTATATGTTAAATATTTGAAGTCAGTAAACATGGTAACGAGAAATAGTAAATCAATAAAGGTGCATATACATATTTATCAGAAATGATAGAAACACAATCATTTAGAGTAAGTTGTTAATGATTATTTTTATTATTATTATTATTATTATTATTATTTCCTTTGTTTAAAAGAAAACTCAAATTGTGTTCCTAGGGAAGGATATGTGTTAAAATAACAAACAAACAAAACAGAACAAATGTGTCGTGTTCTGAGAAAACTGGGCATAATTCTTGTACGTAAATTGTCATCCCAGATTAGCCTGTGCAGTCCGCACAGGCTTATCAGGGACGACAATTTCCGATTTTATTGAATTTTTCGTTAAAATGATGTCTCTGCTTAGCAAAAATCAAGTTTATGCGGAAAGTGTCGTCCCTGATTAGCCTGTGCGGACTGCACAGGCTAATCCGGGACGACACTTTACGCACATGCATTATGCCCAGTTTTCTCAGAGCACGACACAAATATCGGAATCTAAATGTGGTTTCGCAACTGGTGTGTTTGTCAGACCTAATGCATACCTCCGTACGACGTTTCTCCGTCCGCAAGTCTTAAAGGGACTTGTTCACAGATTTTGGCATATTTTGAAGTTTGTCATTAAATGCTTTAAATTGATAAATATAAACATCAGAACTAAAGAGCTCTTATATAAAAACAATAATTAAAGTAAAACAAGAAAAAGAAAAGAGAAAAAAAAGTTAACCACACCAGGGCTCGAACCACTGACCCATAAAGTAAAGCCAAGCGCCGAAACCACTCATCCATCCGTATTCATGTGTGTTTGATTGTAATTTAAAGTTTATGTTCGGGTCGTCGTTGAGTCTTTACGACTACATTATGTGCGGACCTGACCATCCGTCTTTTAATGGGTTGCCATTTATTTTATACTTTGTATAACCATCCACGTGTTGTTACAAAATATAACGATAACACAAGGAATCGAAATTTTTAAATCGTTTCGCGTCTGAAACACTTTATAATTTTATCAATTTCTAACGAAGATTTTTTTGTAAACGAAAGTGTATTTTCAGTATAAGTCTGCGGCATAAGTGTAATTTCGCACACTGATGTACACTGTTCATTTATTTCTTGAATCTGTGACAAAAAGTTGAACAATTCTCATGTTTGATAAACTGTGAACAAGTCCCTTTAAAGTATGTCAGTCAGTCCGTTGTCTTATCTATCCGCCTCTCCGTTTATGTGTCCGTCTTAGGTATGTTCGCCCGCCCATCCGCTCGAACAATTCGCACAAGTCCGCCTGTCACCCTGTCATTGACGAGTGTTTGTCTGTAAGTTGATTCCTCAATATGTCCGTTTATTATTCCGTCTGTTTGGCTCTCTATATGGGTTTTTTTTCTGTCGGTTGACCTATCTGTCTTAGAGCGTTTGTTTATTTTCGTTATGTTCAGTATTATTTAACTATGAAAACAAACAATAAAAAAACATTAGTGATATACCTGCATGTTTGTTTCAAGTTTTTTTTCTCGGTTTTGTTCGACCGCTTTAAGGATGTGAACTCTATGCACGCTCTTCTGACACGAATGGGGCCTCATAAAACGTGTACCTTGATAAATGATAATAAAATACTAGAAACTATTGAATATTATTAAAAATGTGGTTTAAAGTGAGATTGCACGATTTTGTCAAATAGTTATGAATTTATATAAAATATGTAAAAAAAAACTTATTATACATATATTTCAATATAAATTAAAATAAAAGAACATGTGTCGAAAAATGCGAAATAAGCCAGATATTTAATTCTGAAATCGAAAATGTCTGTACAATCGAATTCGCCGGCATGTATATCATGCATGCACGATGTGAATCTAAATTTAGTTTAAGTGCAGATTCTATACGACACAAAGACACAATTTTGTTTTGTGGATCATTTTAATTTCCTGCAACGATAGCTATATATACGACACACGAACACTAACTCCGATCCTAATAAAAAGACGAATGCTTCGGTTATTGTAGGAAAATATGTACGAAATATCTTCGTCACAATCGGCTCGGGGCGCTAATTTGTCTTTGCTGCATTTTATGAAATTCGTCTTCAATGTATAATTTTCTTGCCTATTTTGTGTTATTGTAACATATTTTTATCAATATATTACAATTTACCACATATAAAAATCGTATAATCTCCCTTTAAATGTAAAAGCAATATAAGATCCATTAAATAGAATTACACACTTTACAGGTTCATGTTTGTCTTAATCAAATGCCCATGCCTGTCTGTGTCTGTTAACGCTTTGAATATAATATTTGTTTCTTCAGACTGTGCAAATCCCACATATATGTTTACGAATGAATATCTACACTGATTTAGTATTCAAGTTTTACACTTGTGTTCACATAAATTTGCTGCGAAATGAAATCTAAGGTATATCTAGAAACAACCGAGCGATAAGTGTTGTTTATTGTGGCAATTATCAACGGTTCGGTGTTCAGCTGAGAAGGAATCAGTGGTCATTGAACAATTATCAAAACGATGAATCGTTGGTTATAACAACAATAATAAACGCTTTACATCAATCAGGGTTGATTCTAACACGATCTTTTGTTATTTGTCTTATAACATAATCTTTAAACTTTATGGCGTAAGAAAATCTTAACATTACAAAATGACCTTATACCTATTGAAACATACAGAGACAATAATTGTGAATAGCAAATTTAAAAAATATTTTTAAANCATAAATAGCATGTAGATCTGTTATCGCGCGTTAGCGCACACATTTTACTGAATAATTTATTCAATATTTCGCAACTGTTTTAGCACCGTCTTAATTTGTTGAAGAATTAGCCATGGTAAAATATTCGCGACTCAACTTTTCACCAATCAAAGGTGTTCGCGACTCAAATTTTCACAATTTTAAAAGGTTTGTGACTTATTTTTTCATAATTTTAAACAGATTGTGACTCATTTTTTCACAATTTTGAAAAGTTCGCGACTCATTTTTGCACAAAATGAGGGGCAAAGCCGCCTCACAAAGATGGGAAAAAATTCCTGATTCAACTTACTAATAATAGTATGTATATGATCTCTGTTTTAGCGCAAAGAGCAAGTTGTACCTAATTTTAAGCAGGTTATTATTTACATACATTTAAATTGTTACTTAATCTTTGGAGGAATGAATACATTAAGAAATTGTAGTAAATAAAATTAAATTAAAAGTTTCGAGTAAAACAGCGATCATATTGGAAAGAAATACTGAAATAGGTAGAAAAATGAACGAGAAAACGCTAATTTGAATTTCTAAGTATTTTAGAAATCTTAAATTAAAATCGTTTGATGATGTGACTAAAAAAGACGGATCTTCCAAAAAATCGGCCAAACAGCGAAGTGTGCAAGAGTACCGGACGCGCAATGCTACACGGCTATACATTGTGGTAAAGCATTTATTCAAAGAAACCTGTATAAATATTATTATGATTAATTGCGTTTAATGTATTACTCAAACTTCACTTCTCGCTCTTTCTTGTAGACTCGTCTATGTTGTTTTTTAATGTTATAACTATAACATTGTTTAATAGATTCGTAATGCTGTAATCAAATTGTCCTATACCTTTTCATGTATTTATACGTTATTTAACAACTTATGAAATTTAATAATGATCACATTTCATGCCTTTATATATGTTACTATGTTTTTGAACATGTGTACTCATGGACTGTATGTCTATTGTATATTGAATAGACGTAAACCTAAACCTGTTACTAACATTTGTTGGCCACTGGTGCAGCAGTGAAGCAGAAGAGTACTGATTAATGAATGATTATTAATCAATTTATCATTAGAAAGCATTTTATATTCTCTTCGAAACAATTTCCTTCTTAAATCAAGAGCCGTAAGTAAACTCCCACGAAATGTGGATTTAACGGGGATTTCCGTCGACCAGGTTAATAATGGCGAACTATAACTATGTGTTAAATGAATCCGCTTTTAATTAATGATATTTTCAATAAAAAAAATAAATAATAATAAATGACATTTTCTTTGAATTTTCAGTTTAAATTTAACCGTCAGCACTTTTGAATGCATCACAATGAATAACATTTGCAAGTTTAACTTGGCGAATACATGTTAGGATAACTATTAATATCAATTCCTTCAGTTCTGCAAACGTAAAACATGGCTGAATAAATATTAAATTATAAAATGAAAGTATTAATAAATAACAATACCTGTCTGTCCGTGCACGTTTGTGTAACATGACAACATGACAATCCGTTGATGTCTTGAGTAAACTCGAAAGTAAGTACACACAGATTTTACGGGGATTTCCAATTGCGTACTGTTTTTTTGGGGGGGGTTGTTGTTGGGTTGTTTCGGTTCACGTATAAGTTTTTTTGCTGGTTATTTCTTCAGATGCATAGTTATAGTTTGACACTTTGAATGTAAAGGAAGATTAGTTCATTCTTAGTTGAATTGACCCTTGTTTGTGAAATAAAACAAATTATCACGTTCTTGTTTACATAGCCTACTGTAACTATATATGAGGAAAAATTGTAGATCATAAAAATATCCTACCATCAATCCAATCAGTGACTACAGGCAACTATGTTCCTACCATCCAACCAATCAGTGACTACAGGCAACTATGTTCCTACCATCCAACCAATCAGTGACTACAGGCAACTATGTTCCTACCATCCAACCAATCAGTGACTACAGGCAATTTTGTTCCAGCAGGAATGTTCCAGCAGTATTTACACCATCTCGAGACTGTACAGTTATCAGAGAGTCGCCCACATGTGTAGGGGGCGCTTTTTCTTTAGGCTAAATAGCATGAAGTAATGGATGTTCGAAAGAAACACTCCAAACTTAGCTAGTTATAGGACAAAAACTTAATTCGGGATAAAAACACAACTAATTTAGTTAACCATTTTAAAATACTTTCAAAACCACATACAGTACCAACCATCATACGCGCCTGTCATAATATTGGCGAAGAATAACCCCGGATGCCATTTCGTATGGTGTTACACATTACACATGCATAACTTCATAGCATAAGGAACAACGCCTGAAATCGAACATCGTGTGTTGAAAAGTGTAAGGGAACGAATCCGGACAAATTGTTGGACATACAAACGGACAGAAAGACACTGGCCATTCCAGTTTACCCTCCTGTACTACATACGGAAGGGGATAAAGTTATCTGATCAAAACTACAATCGATGTATAAAAGGGTCATTGTTTCTCGTACCTACGCATTAGTTGGATTTTATTAAAGGACGTGGAGATCTGCATTTCACCTATAACAAAGAACATAACTTTGCAATTATTGATTGCCTTTCAAAACATGTAACTCTTTGTATTAGCACAATTACATTTCAGGATTTGCACAATAACTATTACTTTGTAGCTATTACACATTGCATGCAATACATTTCCACCTAATATTGAACTTTCATGTCAAGTTGCAATAGTTAAGCTACAGTCTTGATAACAAAACAAACAAACAAACAATTGTATTAAAGTCTCAATCACATTGCATGTTCATACTACATCTCAGCCGACGCAACAGTTGTATTTTATCATAGAACATGTAAGCTTTAAAAAGAATAAACGTGTTTTCGGCTACACCTATTAAAACGAAAACAACAGAAACACTCAAAATTATTCTATGGTTTCCCTTTTTATACGTGTTTTATGTATCAATTTTATATGATGATAACTTATAAAATATGCTTTATCAGTTTGCGTCTATTAATACGCTATATTTCTCTCATATGAAATTGATATATTAACTTTAAGTCTGACGCAAAAAGCTGATAGATTTTGTAAATAGTCCATCTGTGAATAAGATCGTTATTCATTTGATATTTTTAGATTCTGCGTCATTTTTCTCTATACCGAGCTAGCACAGTTTGTTTGTTTCATCTTCATATACCTTTTAGACACGAACAAAGAAAAACTATGTATTGAGGAGTATCAAACACAATGAATAATGTGATGCGTACAATGATAGCAATTTAGAAAACGCCCATTCAGGGAAGTAAAATTCACCTTTACAATTATTCGAATTCAAAGTCAGGGAAGTTATATATCTTGATAACGATTTAACATAAACCGAAACATGGGGGTTTAAATGTATCTATTGCCAAGTTTCACATGATGAACGGTAACTTGGAAATCATAACATGTCATCGCGTTGCGCTGGTATAGTATAACGTACACAAATATGTTTCTATAAGCCAGCCTAACCCTCCACCCACATGGCGTTTGTTCAGTGTCATTTGAAGCAATGTCAGGAAGTTTAAAAGTATGCCTTTAGTTCAGACTTTGTCACCAAATACAAGCGCTCATGAACATAGTAAAGGGATTTGAGAAATGAAAACAAAGTTTTAAAGTAATAAACTTTAAAGCCAACATCATTAGTCGCCTTTCAGCAAAACCTGTATCAAATGCATTTGTTGAGCATTTGACATTAAGCCATTTTCTATACATTACGTTTTATTATAAACTACAAGTATTATACATTATGATTTATATGCTACCTACGCATACAATTTCATCACGAAACCTCCATTCTAATTCAAGACATAAGTGAACAATATTTATATAACGGTGACCTCGCCTTTTACATGACTCACACTAAATGCAATCCTATGTTATTTCTATGCTTAGCTACATATGAACATTCATTGAGTGCAATATGTTAATTATTATTGATTTATTGAGCGAAAACATTTGTTCCACCTTATGTAGAGCAAAGATTAACGTTGACATGACCGGTCCCAAATTCAAATCCAAGCTACATACATGTATAAGAATAGTTGCTTGATATATTCAAAGTTGTATCAAGGTTTGTCAATGAAAGAGTAAAGCAATTGATGGGAATGCCTCCTTTTTATTCCAACTCCTGCCCAGCCATCAAAATACCAAACCTTACATAAAAATTTCTAAGCCTCCCAACGGTTTTAAATTATGGTAAAATAATAGTTCAATATCTATATAAAATCATATTATCATCTTTATTATTGAAACCGAGAAACTTGATAGAATTTTAATCTTTCATTATGTTTTATTATACACGTATTACCAATTGCCTTTATTTATGACATATTATGCTGGGCACGTGGTTTTTTCTGTCACATTGGAAACGGTGCAAGTATAGGTCACATTTTTATAATAATAAGCATCGTTTTCAGCCAAATTGGGAAGTGTTATCACTTCTTTTAATCCTGCCCAGAGCAAGCAGAGGATGACGATCAGATGAACACTGACTGAATGAATTTGACATACTTTGGCTAAAATTATGTTTTCATCTTCTAGGGCCACAGGGGCAGGTCCACCCTATAAGACCACATAAACTAAGATATAAACACACGCACTAGTGCAAATTAGACCTCATTAACTTAGAAATGCACATACTCACAAGTGAAACTTAGACCTCATAAACTTAGAAATGCACATGCTCACTAGTGAAACTTAGACCTCATCAACTTATAAATACACACACTCACTTATAAAGCTTAGACCTCATAAACTTAGAAATGCATTCACTTGTGAAACTCAGACCTCATAAACCTAGAAATACACACACTCACTTGTGAAACGAAGACCTCATAAACTTATTAATGCACATACTTACTTATGAAACTTACTTCTCATAAACTTATAAATACACACACTCATTGTGAAACTTAGACTTTATAAACTTATAAATAAACACACTCACAAGTAACACTTTGACCTCATAAACTTATAAATACACACACTCACTTGTGAAACTTAGACCTTATAAACTTACAAATGCACACACTCACTAGTGAAAATTTGATCTCATAATCTTATAAATACACACTCTCACTAGTGACACTTTTACCTCATAAACTTATAAATACACACACTTACTAGTGAAACTTTGACCTCATAAACTTATCAATACACATACTCACTTGTGAAACTTTGACCTCATAAACGTATAAATGCACACACTCACTTGTGAAACTTCGACCTCATTAACTTATAAATACACACACTCACTAGCGAAACTTTGATCTCATAATTTTATACACACACTCACTTGTAAAACTTCGACCTCATTAACTTATAAAAAAACACATTCACTAGTGAAACTTTGACCTCATAAACTTATAAATACACACACTTACTTGTGAAACTTTGACCTCATAAATATATAAATACACATTCACTAAAGAAACTTTGACCTCATAAACTTAGAAATACACACACTCGCTTGTGAAACTTTGACCTCATAAACTTATAAATACACACACTCTCTAGTGAAACTTTGACCTCATAAACTTATAAATACACACACTCACTTGTGAAACTTTGACCTCATAAACGTATAAATTCACACACTCACTAGTGAAACTTTGACCTCATAAACTTATAAATACACACACTCAATTGTGAAACTTTGACCTCATAAAAGTATAAATGCACACACTCACTAGTGAAACTTTGACCTCATAAACTTATAAATACACACTCTCACTTGTGAAACTTTGACCTCATAAAAGTATAAATGCACATACTCACTAGTGAAACTTTGACCTCATAAACTTATAAATGCACACACTCAATTGTGAAACTTTGACATCATAAACGTATAAATACACACACTCACTTGTGAAACTTTGACCTCATAAACTTATAAATACACACTCTCACTTGTGAAACTTTGACCTCATAAAAGTATAAATGCACATACTCACTAGTGAAACTTTGACCTCATAAACTTATAAATACACACACTCAATTGTGAAACTTTGACATCATAAACGTATAAATACACACACTCACTTGTGGACTTTATCAAATTGGTGCTAAACATTATTTTACCGGTACCGGTACCAATATCAATCCTATATGGGCTTATCTGCTACAAATAAAACAACAATTATGAGTATTTATAACATTAATTTATTAGGATTCAAATGTAACAAAATCTAACACCAGTTTTACAGGTTAAAAATAACGCATTACATTGAATTATATCAACATTAGTAAGCAAATTTTATCAAGTAGATAAAACGATAACTTTTTTAAGCTGCGAGATCATCGGTGATTTATAGAAATATGTGTCATGCAGTGCAGAAAGAAATGGCTGGAATTTATAGTATCAAAAGGGACAATCCTACAGTTTTTAGGTAGAGAAGCATTTTGTCTGGCAGTTGACTATTATTTAATAAGAGTTTGCAGTTCTAATCACTCAATATGGGTAGTATATTATGCAATTATGGTTGCGAAACCTTATTTTAATATGTACGTCTGTCTTATGTAAACAGCATAGCTGGGATATGTCCATTATGTCAGACAGTTTCTTTAAAAAAAAAAAAAAAAAAAAAAAAATTGGTCACGTAAACAACAACAACTGGGCNCTTTATAAATAAAAAAAAAAAAAAAAAAAAAAAAAAAAAAAAAAAAACATTTTTAAAAAAAAACTCATCTAAAAGTTTTTGTTTGCACATGAAACTATAACTTGTGAAATTGTTCCTTCAAAATGACTTGCACGTTTATCATGAATGTTAGGGGTATGTAAAATATAGTACATTTGTATAAGCGCTAAACAGATACATTAAAATTCTATATTTTGAGACCCATCAAAGCAATAAAAGCATGCCTATCATTGAATATACAATCCAATGAAAGAAACAATTGTCATTGTTTGTGAAATAGTAACAAACTTGATAAAAGTAAATTATTTGTCAGGATTTGCACTGAATCTTGTCTAATGTGCAAGGGCATAGTTATGGGGCGGCAGGGCAAAAAGGGGCTCCCAACTAGCATACATCCCTTTATTTGGTTTTATGGCCCTATGTTTTAGATTGCAACGTCAGTATTTAGTTTTGATAGCATTTAGGACACTTTAATCTCTTTTGTATTATTGCAGATTTATCTTAAATACCATATAAAATAGCAGAATAAAATCATTACGTCTTTGCAATTTTGTATATACTTAACAGCATGTTACATATTCGCCGCCCAAATGTTTAAATGTTAACTACTCCCCTTGTATACCAACCTCTTTTTTTATAGTCACTTCTTATAATTTGATCATACATGTAAATTAAAACAAAATAGCATGAAGCATAAAATATAAAACAGTCATTTACAGCATTAAAATTATGCACATATAATGTTTGCTGATAATAGTACGTAAAGCAAATTTTAATATAATTATAATCCTCATTTCATCAGGACTCGAATGTAGAACAAGAAAACAAGGGCTGTTTGTAAAACATGCATGCCCCCCAAATGGGCTGACAGTTGTAGTGGCAGCCATTGTGTGACCTTGACCTTTGACCTGAAAAATCAATAGGGGGCCTCTGTCGGTCATGACCAATGTCCCTATGAAGTTTCCTGATCCCAGGCCTAAGCGTTCTTGAGTTATCATCCGGAAACCATTTTACTTCTTCAGGTCACTTNGAGGGGGGGGGGGGCATAAATATTTATGCAGGCATAAACCAATAAAACCTTCTTAGAAATAAAAACAAGAGCTATCCCACACAGAGCGCTCGACTATTCTTCTGCTTTGATAGTGAAATGTTCATTTTCTGTTAGTCAATACATGTAATACTAGTATAATGACTGTGAAATTATATTCGATGGTGAATAAATGCATAGTTACCTAGTTAGTTAAATGCAAAATTAAACCTGAAAATTTAGATTACAAGAGACATGTCCATGCTACAAAACTACATTTTCAACTTTGTACTGATCAATAAATTTTAATTTAAAGCCTCTATAACCCTCAAAATACACAGATATTTTGTAAAATGTTTCATAAAATAAAGTTACCACATAAATAATCAGTGTTCCTTATAGCAATATCCAAAATGTCAATACTAGATGTGTTCTGGTAACATAGATTTAACAAGATACAAAATGCTCTTTTTTATTTTTGCGTATCACAATATATTCCATTTTAATTTCCCGCAATGATATCTATTCATGCGACACACGAACACTAAATTGGTACATGCACATGTGTTGAATATATTGTACCACAAAAAAATACAAAAGAGCATTTTGTATCTTGTTAAATCTATGTTACCAGACGACATCTTGCGTTGAAATTTTGGATTTTCGGTTTTCTTTTAGACCAAGTAACTTTTCCTAACAAAAGTAAAACATTATGGCACTAGTCAGAATATACACGTGGAAATAAAAGAATAGTGTCGAGCCATGGCATATGCAGACAAATTGGTGAGTAGTCTAGCTTAATTTATTCGATGAATAATAGTAGAGCTACAGCTCCAGAAAAAATATAAATAATTATGTCATTGCATTTATCATGTCCTGTAGGATGATTCACATAGCATATTGTTCATTTAATGTTAAAAAAGAAACTTGTGTTCAATTTTACATGCTTGTTTACATACCCAGTAACTTTTTTTCCCCAAATGATGGTAAAAAAACTAGTAAGCATATTCTTCTAAAATTGAATCTTAAGGACTTGACAAACACTTTTATGGACAAATGAGGACAACAAATGAAGATACTGGCTACACAAGTTCACTACTGATCTTGTTGTGGGGTGTCTTTCTTCTCGTAATATTCATTCTTGACTGTTACACCTGCAATAAAAGGGGAATACTTGAGAATGATACCATAAAATAAGTTTGAACTCAATATAGGATATCAAATGGGAAATGGTCAACATTACACATTGTACAAAAATGTTCAGTTTGTAAGGTATATAAGACAATTGTTAATAAAGTATCTGGGATGTAAAATTTTAAATTAAGGAATATATTATTTCATTAAGTTTAAGAGATATACAAAATCATATAAGTATTTAATATGAACAAATTATCGAAATGTATTCAATGTGTTTGCACACAAGCAACCAAAGAAGCATGTTTCAACATGCAAAACATTATACATTGCTACATTATGTTCCAAAAGAAATAATAACTGTAACAACAGCACAAGAGTGCAGGTTTGAATCTTCAACTATTGAACAGGTAAAATACAAAAATACTAAATTAAACAATCATGCTCCCTACTTCACTTGTGGGTTTTCCATTGTCACACTATAGAAAGGGAAAACTAAGTTATGTTCAGAATTTAAGCCAGATACCTTTTTTTTATTTAACATAACATCTTTAAAAAAAATGTGTTACCTGGTAATATCAATGTCTATTGCTATTCATTGCAATTAACACAGTTTTGAGCACACACTAAACTCTCAATTATAATAAAGTAAACAAGGCTTGTCACCATAGGATGACATATGCCCCCTTTTTCAACATTTTTCGAAACCTAAACGCAAACTTTAAATTTTAATAGTGACGGAATTTCAGACAGCCTGACAGACAGATGGACAGTGCGATCACTATATGCCCGCCTTCGGGGGCATAACAACTCTTATTACACAATAATATCCTTCACTCAAATCATTTTCAATGTTTCGCACTAAACGGGAGACCCTTGTTTTGAAAACAAGTCTTAATGCATGTTCTTAAACGATCGTCAAAGATAAGCCTGTGCAGTCCACACAGGTTTATCACAGACAAAATGTTCTGCCTAGAATGGATTTTCATTAAGAAGAGACTTAATTTCAACAACAAAAATCAATAAATGCGTAAAATTTTGTGTCTGATTAGCCTGTGTGGAATGCACATGCATTAAGCCCGGTTTTGCCAAATATATGATAAATTTAAAGCATATACATTTTGAGGATTGTTTTTTATCCCATAGAAATTTCACTTTGATTTTGAAAATTGTTGTAATTCTGCTGGAAAATAAAATACCTGTAACCTGTATTTCTATTCCAATGAGAAAGAAAAACTAGCATAAAATGTTAAGTGATGTCTCCAAACCTCTCATTCTCAGGCTCAGCCAAATTATTTACATAAAATACAAACAAATGCTTTAACTGTTTTGACTATTTAGCTTACCAATATCTACAGCCCGTCCCTGGGTTTTACCCTTCTTCTTTGGGTAATTGACCTGTCGATCTGAGCGATAACCCTGGAAAAATGAATTAAGAATTAAAATTCTAAAACATTAAACAAAAAATCAGCTTGGTATTGTCATGTTTGGTTAAAGCACAAAGTTGAGCCAAAGACCCACATGTATGCCCAGTTTTCTCTGAAGGATGATGCCTTGTTTGCCAAAAAAAAGAGCAGCGCTCTGGTAAAACGTGGCTTAACCCTTTGCATGCTGGGATATTTGTCGTCTGCTAAAATGTTGTCTGCTGAATTTCTAATAATATCATTTTCTTTGATTTTTTTCAAAGAATACTATCAGAATAGCAAACAGTTTGGATCCTGATGAGACGCCACGTTCTGTGGCGTCTCATCTGGATCCAAACTGTTTGCAAAGGCCTTCAAAATCCGGTTCCAGCGCTCAAAGGGTTAATGCATGTGCGTAAAGTGACTGTGCAGACTGAACCCAGTTTTCAAGAGCGCCGCTCTTCTTTTTATTTCCCCAATGGAAATTGAAGCAATTTTCAAACCCTCTGTTATGTGTCTTTGTTTGACATTCCAATCACAAAAAGAAAAGGAATGCACTCCTTGAAAAAATCACAAAATATCATGTCAAAGAGATATTCTTCCAATGTCATCACTAATATCACTAATACAGGCTTTGATGTGGAATAGCTCAAAATCATGACACATGCATTATATACTGGTAGTATTGAATAGAAATGTGTCAGAGGGACACAGACGCCCCACCTTTTTTTATTTCACCTGACACAGAAACTTCAGTTGTTGTGTGACACACATTATGTAAAAACTTAATACAGCATGTATGTACCAGTCTGTTTTAACTGTTGCTACACATAAAGCTTATACATTTCACATATGTGACATTGACCTTTAAGAAAGCACTAAAATAGTTGGTGCATACATGTTGTCTTAAAAGGATGCAAAAGTGTGCCAATGCACTATAAAGGAGTAGAAATGACAGTCACATTAACATCTACTATCACTATTCCAATGTAAGCTCCGAGAATGCTCTAACCTCAAGTGTCTTTTTTGACCTAGACCTTGAAGCAAGCAACATGGTTTTAAATGTGACATGTTGTTTTGGTATTATGGTCAAAATTGCGCTAATTTCTTTTGCAATCCCAACACACAAAACAAACTTATAGGGCCAGACAAGAAAATGTACTTTCATTATACATGTTTACAGGTTGACCTTGATCTGGAAGCTATGCAACAACATGGTTGTGCACGCAACTCGTTGTCTTAGTATGGGCATTTGTGGCCATTTATTTTGACATTCCTTCGTGAATGACAAATTTATGATCAGACACGAACATATATTTTGACTATTTATACTGTTACCTTGATCTCGAAGTGAGGGGCATGATGATCATTTGTGCAAATATATTTCTCAATCCCATCCTGCATAATAAAGTTATTGGCCAGACATGAACATGTATCTTCCCTTTACATGTATATATAAGCCATGCTCTGTGAAAACGGGGCTAAATATATTTGCGTAAAGTGTCGTCCCAAATTAGCCTGTGCAGTCCGCACAGCCTAATCAGGGATGACACTTTTCGCCTAAACTGGATTTTTGGTCAGAAAAGACTTCCTTTCAATGAAAAAATCCATAAAAGCGGAAAATATCGTCCCTGACTAGCCTGTGCGGACTGGACAGGTTAATGTCGGATGGAACTTTACGCACATGCATTAAACTTCCTTTCAACAGAGCAAGGCTCATATATATAAAGAATATATAAAAAAGAGAGCCACATGGTTGTTGCATACAACAGGTCGCCTTGCTATCATGAGCATTATACCACAATTTATTTCCAAATTCCATCATATACAACAAAGTTATGAGCCTGACACAAAATGTCCCACACAAACCCACACACTCACGGACAGGGGTAACACTATAATGGCGGAGGCATAAAAACTCTACAAGTGTCCGACACAAACAGACATACACACACACACTGATAGGGGTTACACTATATGGCCTTCCGCTATTATCATACATTAGGCATAATAAAACAACAATACTTAAAAATGCTAAACAAAACATGCACAAAAAAGTGATTGAAAAAACCCAACAGTCACAGTGCAAAATACAAAAACGTGCTTTAAACTGTTACCAAAAAAATGCGCATGCAATTGTGAATTTTTTCATTTAAATAGGACTGCTGGACTGTAGATAAATTTCAAAAATATGTTAATTAAATGAACATGCCTTTTTTATAACTCATATTTTAAGCAAGGCAAATTCTATTGTTGTATAGTTGTGTATGTAGGACCTTTCATAATGATTGTTTTCAATCAAAAAAGCTGAAACTATGAAAATGGCAATATAAAATCATGAAAGCAGACTGCTTAGTTGAAATAAAGGAAAAACCAAATAATGGACAAGTCAACCAATACAAGTATTGACCTTTGCATTTATGTGTTACTCAAAAAAGCTTAAGTACCCATATATAAATATTTATCCTACCACTACGCTGATACAGACCAAATACAAAGGTGCCTTTGAGTTTTAATATCAAGACGGAAAGACGTTTATATCAGTCGTTGTTTGGAGGTATGTCGTTTAACTTGGAATCAACTATAAAGTCATTGATTTTGGTAGAAAATGAATCAGGTCAACCAAAAGTAGGTCACTATCAAGGTCAAAATGAGGTCAAGTGATGAAGGTGTGTTGCTAGATAATATCTTTGACAGTAATTACCAAAGCTTTGTAGCAAGCAGTAATAATGTTGACCTGTGTGTCATTTTGAGTTAAGTTTGATTGTGGACCTTCTATGCTAGTCAAAAGAAGGTCAATGTCAAGGTCAACATAAGGTCAGGTGATATTGGTGTGTTGATATTGTTCAAAGACATGATCAATGCAAGTGTCATAGCTTTGATTGAAGCATTATTGATGTCAAATGAGTAGCATCATGTTGGGTTCAACAAGGGTTTGGACCTCACAAATTAGTAAAAGTCAGTAAGTTGGTCAATGTAAAGGTCAAAATGGGGTAAGGGTTGTCTCCGCAAGGACAACATTAATGCAAGAATAACTAGAGATTTGTCACAGACATAACGTCTACCCCCACATGCTGCATTGACACAGAATAGTTTGCATGCTGTCTTCACAAAACAAGAGAAGCTAATTTTTGTTTAAGAATTATTGTGCCATTATCATTTATGGCCATTTTGACTTTTGAACTCTTGAATTCTTTTGCATGACACGCTGTCCAATTACTGTGAACAAAATTAATGTACAGAGTCATTTTAAAATCTCACAATGAATGACATAGTTATGGCCTGGACAAGTTCATTTATGGCCATTTTTGACTTCTGAACTCCAAGTGTGACCTTGACCTTGAAAATATCGACGTAATTCTTTTGCATGACACACCGTCCAATGATGGTGAACTAATGTGCCAATGTGCCAAATGATTTCAAAATCTCACAATAAATTACATAGTTTTGGCCCGGACAAGCTCATTTATGGCCATGTTTGACCTCAAACTTTGAACTCAAACTCAAAGTTTGACCTTGACCTTGGAGATATTGACGTACTTTTTTCCCATGACAAACCGTCCAATGATGGTGAACGAATGTACTTTTTAAAATCTAACGATAAATGACATAGTTATGGTCCAGAAAAACTTTTGGTTTAAAAAGCACTTAGTGACCCTGTGACCTAGTTTTTGACCCGGCATGACCATAAACTTGACCTCGACATCATCTAGATACAACTTCTGACAAAGTTTGGTGAAGATCGGATGAAATTTTCGGGACAGACCGACAGACAGAGAGACCACCGACAAAGTGACTCCTATATAGCCCCCATTACCAATGGTAATTGGGGTATAATAAAAACAGGTTAACACCCAAGCGTCTTGAAATACCCAATGGTTTGAAAAATATTAGGTGTGGTTTAGAATAAAATTACCACGATGCCTGCCAAGGGTAAGCAGGTAATAACCTTTTATTCTCTGTATATGCATGGACTTTTCAGCTGAAATGTTGGTAAAAGTATTCCCTTTTTGTAAAAAAACAAATTGGAGATGGTTTCAATAAACATAAGTAAGTAAGTAGACTTCATAAACAAAAAAGCATTTTTTATTTTAAAATTAAACAAGAGCACCGTCGAGCGGATGCTAACGCTGGGCTGTGGGTGCTTGGATTTTTTTTTTGACCTTGAAGGTCATCAT
This sequence comes from Dreissena rostriformis, assembly GCA_007657795.1. Classification (NCBI taxonomy): domain Eukaryota; kingdom Metazoa; phylum Mollusca; class Bivalvia; order Myida; family Dreissenidae; genus Dreissena; species Dreissena rostriformis. The sequence continues at coordinate 30,850 of VMBQ01003614.1, read as the reverse complement.
TGACCTTGACCTTTTCACTACTCAAAATGTTCAGGTCGATNTGTGCAGCTCCATGAGATACACATGCATGCCAAATATCAAGTTGCTATCTTCAATATTGCAAAAGTTATGGCCAATGTTAAAGTTTTTGGACGACGCTGACTACAACTACGACGATGCTTAAGACGAGAGGGCTATGACAATACCTCAGGTTTTCTTCGAAAACAGCAGAGCTAATAAAATCAGTTAAAATTGCAAATAGGTAACCAGTAGTAAAACATTAATGAGACTTTATTAAAATGACATATCAGTCATTAACTTTATCCAATAGTTATAATTTATGCCACGATGGCTATTTTACCATCATGCACACACACTCTTAAATTAAAAGGCTTACCACTGCCAAGCGTAGTACTGTTCAATCCTTGCGATAGTGAATTTGCATGTTCTACGGCTATTGTGCTAGTCACAGTATTACCCATCGTTTTCGGAAAAGGCCCGTAATCAAAACCTGGCTGGTTAGTGCAAACATACGAAGGTGTTGGCGAATATGGATTGTATACAAGAGGCATGCCTTGATATTGCATGGAGTCCTGCGGCAAATACGGAACAAAACCAAAGTTGTTAGGATGGAACGGGAAATTAAACGGTAACATAAAACCAGCTTCACCACTCAAGCTACCGGTACCCGAGCTAACTGCCGGCGCCATAGCATTCCAACTGGCATCGGTTACTACCTGAGGAGATCCTTCATACAACTGATTGCCATGACGATTCCCCGGAGACGTGGGTGGCTGGTTGCCATGGTGATATCCGTGGGGTGATGTCGGCACATGTGCTGAGCCTTGGTGATGACCTGATGACACAGGCTGGTTCCTATACCCAGCATGTTGCCTGGACTGGTTCACATAGACATCATCTCCGTGGTAACGTTGGTCATATTGTGACTGGCGCAAATTCATCTGGCCACCATAAGCTCCGTAACTCTGGTTCCTATACTGAGGAGGATTTCTCCTGTAGGAAGAATTTGCATTCTGGTTGCCGGAAAAGGAAGGGTCGTTGAGATCGTAGCGACCTTGTGCCTCCCTCTGGTTGGCCCCTTGCTGTGATTGGTTGAACCTTCGAGGACTCTGGTTCCCTGCAAGGGTTGATGCAGGGGGACCACCATCTTGGTAATATTTCTCTGCTTTGTTGATGTTCAATCTAGGGCTCTTTCCCTGCACAGAATTAAATATTTTTCTTTGGTAATTTTTAGCACAGAACTAATGCTTGTTTTTTTATAAATTATTGTTCATTATTAAATTGAAGGTTCTTGTGATGTTCTTTTAAACATACTTTTATATAAACTGTAATAAACAAATCTACTTTCAAATATACCGAAAATTCATTTAAAAACAGGTATTTATAAATCAGAAGGAGATTTTCCCAAACTCTGGTATCTGGTATACTCTTACCCTTTTGTCAGGTGACTGACTGTGGGAGTGTGGGTGCTGACCCCTTGGGTGACCTTGACCTCCCATCTGACCTTGACCTTGATCCCTGTAGGGGCTGGAAGGGGCTGACTTGTCCCCGGGGTCAGATTTGGACCTTGCTGTGTACTGCCTGTCTGTTGCATGAAACCAAACAGTTTCTTGTAACATATCAATACAAGTATTTTGAGAGATGATATATTGGATTATTAGATACACATGAATAAAAAAGAAGTTACAAAAGCGTTAATTCATACCTGTAGCCAAACAAGTAACAAATTATGTTGTTTTTTTTTCATTTAAAAGAAATCTTTCCTTAGTCAAAATCCAGTTTAGGCGGAAAGTGTCATCCCTGATTAGCCTGTACAGACTGCACAGGCTAATCAGGGATGACACTACGCACATGCATTTAACCCAGTTTTTCAAGAGGGAGGCTCATTTAGATTTTAGTTAAATTTAACAAAAATCCAATGTATGCCATACTCTGGTGTGGTTTCTCAGGTGTAGACTGCTGGGAGGACCTCTCTCTTTCGTCCTCACGTCTCTGTCGTTCTAGGTGTTCCCTTTGGGTCAGCAGAAAACAATTCACAATTAATACATGCACCTTCATGCAACAATTTATACACCAAGCATATTCAACTTACTGAAAACTCCATGATATATAGCTAATGAAATTGTTGTCTTTATGTAGGCTGGTCTAGAGCTACGCTGACTGTATTTGGCATAAGACCCTTTTATGCATGACCCGGCTCAAGTATTGGTTTTGGTGGTTGACAATAACACCGGGTTCCATAAGCAACATAATACCAACTGTTATGTAGAGCAGTCTAAATGTAAATGTAGATTCACTGGTTTTTTCCTGTACAGCCCTTTTTGTAACATGGGGTTATGAACGCAATTAAGCCCACCTCTCTTTTCTTGCTATAATCCTCGGACACTCCTTGGCAATGTGGCCTATCTTGCTACACACACGACAAAGGCGGTCAGAAGGGGGATCACCGGTCACCAGCTTCTGCTTGTCGAAGAAATAGTCCTGGTAGAACACCATCTGTAAACAGAAAACGGATAAGGTAACATCTGTGTACAGAAATGGGGACAAGGTTACATTAGTGTATAGAAAGTGGACAAGGTACCATCTGTGTATATAAAATGGAGAAAGTTACATCAGTGTACAGAAATAGGGACAAGGTTACATGAGTGCATAGAAAGTGGACAAGGTACCATCTGTGTACATAAAATGGACAAGGTTACATCAGTGTACAGAAAGTGGACAGGGTACCATCTGTGTACATAAAATGGACAAGGTTACATCAGTGTTCAGAAAGTGGACAAGGTACCATCTGTGTACATAAAATAGACAAGGTTACATTAGTGTATAGAAAGTGAACAAGGTACCATCTGTGAACATAAAATAGACAAGGTTACATTAGTGTATAGAAAGTGGACAAGGTACCATCTGTGTACATAAAATGGACAAGGTTACATTAGTGTACAGAAAGTGGACAAGGTACCATATGTTTGCATAAAATGGACAAGGTTACATTAGTGTATAGAAAGTGGACGAGGTACCATATGTGTACATAAAATGGACAAAGTTACATCAGTGAACAGAAATGGGGACAAGGTACCATCTGTGTACATAAAATAGACAAAGTTACATTAGTGAATAGAAAGTGGACAAGGTACCATCTGTGTACATAAAATGGACAAAGATACATCAGTGTACAGAAAGTGGACAAGTTACCATATCTGTACAGAAAGTGGACAATGTAACATCTGTGTTCAGAAAGTGGACAAGGTAACATATGTGTACAGAAAGTGGACAAGGGAACATCTGTGTACAGAAAGTGGACAGGGTAACATCTGTGTACAGGAAGAGGACAAGGTAAAATTTGTGTGCAGGAAGAGGACAAGGTAACATCTGTGTACAGAAAGTGGACAAGTTACCATCTGTGTACAGCAAGTGGACAAGTTACAATCTGTGCACAGAAAGTGGACAAGTTACCATCTGTGTACAGAAAGTGGACAAGTTACCATATGTGTAAAGAAAGCGGACAAGTTACCATATGTGTACAGAAAGTGGACAAGTAACCATATGTGTACAGAAAGTGGACAAGGTAACATCTGTGTACAGAAAGTGAACAAGCTAACATCTGTGTACAGGAATGGGACAAGGTAACATCTGTGTACAGGAATGGGACAAGGTAACATCTGTGTACAGGAAGTGGACAAGTTTCCATCTGTGTACACAAAAAAGACAGGGTAACATCTGTGTCCTGAAAGTGGACAAGGTAACATATGTGTACAGAAAGTGGACAAGGTTACATCTGTGTACAGAAAGTGGAAAAGGTTACATCTGTGTACAGAAAACAGACAAGGTAACATATGTGTACAGAAAGTGGACAGGGTAACATCTGTGTACAGAAGGTGGACAAGGTAACATCTGTGTACTGAAAGCAGACAAGGTTACATCTGTGGACAGAAAGCGGACAAGGTAAGATCTGTGGACAGAAAGCATACAAGGTAACATCTGTGTACAGAAAGCAGACAAGGTTACATCTGTGAACGGTAAATACAATGTGATAACAGTAATTATAATTGAAATACTATGCTGTACATCATGCTTGAAGCAATATTATATATATTATGTTAGATAACCAAATTAAGTTGTTTTGTTTTTTAATTATAAGAAAAGGATAACAGGGCCAATATTGATTTTGCTGTCAATAAACAGCATAAATAAACAAAAGTCTTAGAGTTTTAATGGTAATTTTCTCTTTTTTTTTCTTGATAAAGAAAGCAAAATTTTTGAAGCGTATATTTCACACTATTTCAATATTTTCCAGAATAACTTGCCAATGACCAGTATTACCCCTTGACCTTTTGAGGCCAACCCAATGCAAGTGAACTTACGTCAGCATTGGTCACTGATTCTGAATCTTCTATGACAGATATGCTGTAGAGTTCTCTGGCCCTCACTAGAGTGGATAGGATGTAGTGATTCACTGTAACAGAAAGGTATGACTCACTAGAGTGGACAGGACGTAGTGATTCACTGTAACAGAAAGGTATGACTCACTAGAGTGGACAGGACGTAGTGATTCACTGTAACAGAAAGGTATGACTCACAAGAGTGGACAGGACGTAGTGATTCACTGTAACAGAAAGGTATGACTCACTAGAGTGGACAGGACGTAGTGATTCACTGTAACAGAAAGGTATGACTCACTAGAGTGGACAGGACGTAGTGATTCACTGTTACAGAAATGTAGGACTCACTAGAGTGGACAGGACATGTGTTTCACAGTTACAGAAATGTATGACTCACTAGAGAGGACAGGAACTAGTGATTCACTGTAACAGAAAGGTATGACTCACTAGAGTGGACAGGACGTAGTGATTCACTGTAACAGAAATGTAGGACTATGACTTTGAAACCTTTACAGACACATTGCTTCTCCAAAAGATATTGATTAATCCTTTATTTCCAGTGTAAGAATGCATAATTATCATGTCATTTGTGGTCCTGTTAAACATATATTTTTACCAGTGTCTTCACCACTTGGGAAAATCTGTTTTATATATTATCATTCATAGAATACTATAAATGATAATACATGCACGATCTTACAGTGTAAACAACACATATCCTCCATTTCATAATTATGCAGAGATTGTGAGAAAGCAATTGGGAAATTGGGCAACTTTCTTCTCAACCACAAACATAGTTGTAAAATATTCAAAATAACTGAATGCTGTTTTCTTCCACATACTTTTAATACACTGAAAAAAAATGCCTAAAAATGTAATTGCAAAAATGACAATACTTTTCCTGGACAGGCCACCTCCAAGATTATGGTTGAGATCAAATGGATCTGAAATAGAGGAAAAATGTACATGCACAATTGTTTAACAGTGTTTATAAGAGGAATTAAAATAGGCAAAAGGGGTAAAAAACTTGTAACTTAATAATATAACTAGTGTTATGATACTTAAATATGCTACATTTACAAAATTATTGTTTTATTTATTTCAATTCAATTCTAAAGTTTTTAAAGGAACCTGTTCATATATGAATTGGTGTTTTTTTTTAATCAATGCCAATTTAGTTCATTTATAAATTAGGCGTCATTTTCCCAACAGTTAATACACCGAGGAAATGTTATTCAATTTTTATACTTTCAACATAATGTGGATAAAAGGTGCAATTCTTTAAACTATAATAGCCACATTAGACTTTAATTCGCTGGCATACAAATCTTGTTTCTCTTTTGGTTTCATAGTCATCTAACAGCAAGGGCTAACCTTTGCACAAAACAATAACATCATTTCACTATTGACAAATGAATAGAAACGTTGTTAATATTTGCACATTACAATGACTTCATTTGGCCACAATTTGATGAAAAAAAATATGGTCATGAACATTTGTGCCGTGTTCTGAGAAAACTGGGCAAAATCTTGTGCGTAAAGTGTCATCCCAGAATCCGGGACGACACTTTCCGCCTAAACTGGATTTTCGCTAAGAAGAGACATCATTTAAACGAAAAAATCCAAAAAAGCGGAAATTGTCGTCCCTGATTAGCCTGTGCAGTCGGGATGACAATTTACTCACAAGAATTATGCCCAGTTTTGTCAGAACACGCCACATTTATGAGTTCATTTGCATACGCAGAGAGTTCATTGGGAAATTAGACACAGATCACATGAGCATATTATCCTATCAGAATTCAGAGTTTATGTGAAAATGCAAAAAGTTGTAACTATCCAGTTATAAGAAAAATATACGCATTAAATACATTAAGAGAAATGATGACATAATTTGAAATGTTTCTTGTTTTTTAAATACAATGTACATGGCTAACTTTTGGGATTTTACATAGAAAACTTGATCCAAAATATTCACACATAAGCACAAATTTAGCCATCAGATCTTCATGCTTTCAGCCCGATATCTCTGCATCGTCTAACATTACCTTCAATGGCAAGACATTTCCCGTTCCAGAGCTTCTCAAACTTGGTGAGTCTCTCAAACTGACGGATGGTCACCACCTGGTCATCGAAGTTGAAGTCCTCCAGGAAGTAGCGGAAGAATCCTTCCCATAATGCCCCCACACTGTCAGTGTTCTTGCCAAAGTGCGGCCATACACTCTTCTGTTAACAAAAGGAAAGCTCTTCTTAGCAAAAATACAGTCTGAGCAAAAAGTGTCGTCCCTGATTTCCCTGTGCAGACTGCAAAGGCTAATCTGGGACATCAATTTATGCAAATTAACCCAGTCAGTGTTCTTGCCATAGTGTGGCCTACACTCTTCTGTTAACCGAAGAAAGTAAATTTTGGGGAATTAACATAAGCCTCATTCTGGGAAAACTGGGCTTAATGCATGTGCGTAAAGTGTCATCCAAGATAAGCCTGTGCATTCCGCATAGGCTTATCAGGGACTACACTTTCTGGTTTTATGGAATTTTACATTTAAAGTAAGTCTCTTCTGACAGAAAATCCATTTGAAGCGGAAAGTGTCGTCCTTGATTTGCCTGTGCCGACTGCACAGGCTAATATGAGACGAAACTTAACGCACATGCACAAAATCCAATTATCCCAGAACAAAGCTCAAATTATTGCGCAATACTTGTAGGTTTTTCTCTATCATTTAAATCCTTATATAGGTTTCATGAATCCTCATTTCAAAATTTCATCAGTTAAAAGTGCTGGTATTTTAATAATTCTGATTTATTTATCAAATACTGGTAAACACAAATGTGGGAATTGTTAGTCATGTTAACGAAACAATGTCTTGCATGACTACTTTGAATAAAATCCATGCTTAAAAGGTCTATGGATATAAATTAAGATAAACAATTCTTGAATCAACAATTTTGTTTAAACAATACATGAATGCCTCATCAATACTTATTGAATGGAGTTTAGTTATTTATGTCTTTGAAATCATCCTGACACAGTATAACTATAATCATTCCATATTTTGGCATAACAACACTCACACCACAGTACATATTTGAAAAACCCACTTTATCAATCAACAACTATTTTCCTTTGTTTTGCACACAAAAATGAGCATAATTATAATGTTAACATAAACAACAAGATCACCTACCAACTTTGTCAAATCATCAAAGAACCAGGCATTCCATCCCTCCACCATAAACTCTGGATTAGGGTTGCCTTGTAACTTTAGCTGGAAAAACAGACAAGGGAGCATAATGAAAAAAAAATTATCTTGATTTTGTTTGTTTTTATAAGCAGATCTTTTAAAGTTCAAGTAAAACTACGGCCATAGATATTATTGAACAGAAAAGTTAACCTTAGCGCCAAACTATGAAGTCATTTCACTATTGACTAATTTAAAGCTTTATTCGCATTTCCAACTGAGCATGCCGGCCAAGAGTTATGCTAACAATTTACATACCTCTTGAAGAACAGGAATGACAGGTGGTTTAGTCTGCTGTAGATAGTGGATCATCATGAGCATGTAGGCATAGGATGACAAGCTTCCCCGCGACGCATCACCAATATCACACACCTTAGCAAACACCTTGATCGCGTATCCAAGCGTCTGAACACGTGGATCCATTCGAGCGTACGTACAGAGTAGGCTAGTGTTCTGTATAGCCTGGAAATCAAATAACCTAATAGAATAGCCCTTTGAGTGCTGGAACCGGATTTTGAAGGCCTTTGCAAACAGTTTGGATCCAGATGAGACGCCACAGAACGTGGCGTCTCATCAGGATCCAAACTGTTTGCTATTCTGATAGTATTCTTTGAAAAAAATCGAAGAAAATGATAATTTTAGAAATTTAGCAGAAAACATTTTAGCAGACGACAAATTATCCAGCATGCAAAAGGGATAGTAATTGCATGTAGATGCTCAAAAAAATGTAATATCAATGGATTATAACTATTTTAGAGCTAAATGTCAATATGAGCCTTGTTTTGGAAAAACTGAGCTTAATGCATGAGAAAAGAGTGCAGGGCCAAAAAACCCTTTTTTGAAGTAGCCGAATATCGGCTGCTTCCCAAACCGAAATAACAACTTTTTTTCCCCAAATGGAACTCAAAAACTCCAAAATTGAGGGGTAAAAAAAAATAAAAAAATAAAAAAAAAATGGAAATTGGGACGGGTCTGCTTGGGGAAAAACACTGTAAGTACCAAGCAATCTAAATCCACAGTCAGTGCAAGTTTGTATCTGTTGAGTATATGTACCTCCCTAACTTTGTGGCCACCCAATATCATTTATTTCATGTATCAACTCCATTATCCAAATGAAATACAAATTTCTTATTTTCCCCAAATAAGAAAAAATCGCGCTATTTTTCCCCTAAAAAAAGGCTGAGGCCCCTTCCCCAAAAAGGGTGTTTTGGCACTGGAGTGTTATCCAAGATTAGCCTGTGCAGTCTTTACACCCTTATCTGGGACCACACTTTAGGCTAAAACTTCCTATAAATGAAAAGTACCATAAAAGCGGAATGTGTCATCACAGATAAGCCTGTGTGGACTGGGCTTGTTTAGATTCTCGTTTTCATTTTAGCAGACCTCAACGTGTGCAGACTGCACGGGCTTATCTGGGATAACAATTAAGGCACATGTCTTTAACCCAGTCTTTTTATTTAAGCTGGTTTTAATATTTTCTTGGTCTCAAGTAATAATATAACAAGAGGACCTTGATGGCTAAAAGCCTGTCAACATCAAGGTACACCAACTATTAAATACTAAACCTGGTGACCTAGCTTTTTGCACCACTTGACAAAGATTCTAACATAGCCTTGATATTATTGTCAAGATAAACATTCTGACTATGTTTGATCAAGATTGGGTCATAAAGTGGCTGCATTACTGTACTTTGGGTTTTCTAAGAATTTACCTTGCGACCTTAAATTTGGACATGTGTGACCCCATATTAAAATTGACCTTGATATTTTCAAGATAAACTTTCTCACTCTGTTTCATCATGGTTGAGTCATAAATACAGCTTATAGAGTGTTAACAAGGTTTTTCTCAGATTTGAAATGGTGGCCAAGATTTTCGACACACATGACTCAGATTCTGAACAAACTTCGGGCACACCAAGTTTTTAACCCCAGACCATTGAAGCTTCAGAGAATGTACTACATGAGCCACATCATGCGAAAGAGGGTCTTATTCCATATGCTGCCAGAGTAGCTCCTGGTCANTGCATATTGCCTCGATGTTCTCAACAATGTTCAGCTCCTAATAAAGAACATTAGCCTAATCCTTTACAGCTAAGATACACACTTTGACCCCTTTAAAGTTTCTTAGATAATCATATTGAATTAAAGACCTTAATAAATTCAAGTTTAAAACGATTCATTGCCAACCCTAAGATACTGTTGAGCAGGCTAGCAAACAGCATTAAGCCATAACAGCCTGTGAGTTTCTCGCAGGCAGTTTTGGTTTTATGCTGGTTGTATATAGCCATTTTTACTTCACTATTGAGCAAGAAAGGGTTAAGCAACATGAACAAGTGGGCCATAAGGCTTTATGTGGCTTTCCATGGAGACCAAACAAGTTTCATGTTAATTGGACACAAAAAAAGCTCACAACATGTTTTAATTTTATCAGTTACAACAGGTTAATTAATAAGACTCAAAAAGTGCTCTGACACATTTGTTAATTTTATCTGGTGAACGCGCGTTTTACCACATATGACCCAGTTTTAAACACATCGGAATGTACCAAGAGCAATATGAAAATTGCCTTACTTAAATCTTGCGAACTATCATGCTAGAGAAAACTTTACAGTACCTCTGGTTTCTTCCCCTTAAAGGTCACACAAATGTCAAGGTCACTTTGATGGAACCCAAAGCCATTCATGGAGGACCCAAACAACTGCAACTCTGCTTCTACAGTCACATGAGGATGTTAAAAATTAAAACATAATGTAAGTAAACCCTTTACCGCTCAGATATGCACTTTGAAGCATTTGTAGACCCTTAGAAAATCAAATTAAATTTAAGATCTTCCTTACTAGATTCAAGTTTTCAAATGTCTCATTTCCAACCTTAAGATAATAATGAGTAGCAAAAAGCATAAAACCTGAACATATTAACATGCAGGCTGTTCTGGTTTTATGCTGGTTGCATATAGCCATTTACGCTTTGCTTCTGAGCGGGCAAAGGTTAATAAGTCAAAATAACATGCACAAGATTTGGGAAAACAATTGCTCATACAACTAGAATTCTTAACCCTTTGCATGCTGGGAAATTTGTCGTCTGCTAAAATGTTGTCTGCCAAATTTCTAAAATTAGCATTTTCTTTGATAATTTTTTTCAAAGAATACTATCAGAATAGCAAGCAGTTTGGATCCTGATGAGACGCCACGTTCTGTGGCGTCTCATCTGGATCCAAACTGTTTGCAAAGGCCTTCAAAATCCGCTTCCAGCGCTCAAAGGGTTAAAATCAACTAAAAGCTTCATTGCTAGAAAGACACCCTTTTTGTATAACAGACAGTGGACAATAATATACCTTCTTTACAGTATTACAAACACTAGGCAATAAAATATCTTCCTTATTGTATTACAGAAAGAAGGCAATAACATCTTCCTTTTTGTATTACAAACAGTAAACAATGACATAACTTATGATCACATCTGGCTAGGTGATCATGGTGTTTTTTAGGTTTGTTTGCGTACTTGGAAAGTAGATAGCGAGACAATGAACACATAATTATAACTAACTTATAAAGATCCAAGATCTAGCAGAATTAATAAGTACAAGATTGTGGATTGACTGTTATTTTTAACATGAAAATTTGATTGGTAAGTAGGCTGATCCTCTAGGGGGATGTCTGCCGTCTTGTTTAATCTAGCCTCGTTCTGGGAAATCTTGGCTTAATGCATGTGCATAAAGTTACGTCAAAGATAAGCCTGTGCAGTCTGCACAGGCTAATCAAGGACTATACTTTCTGTCTAAACTAGATTTTAGCTTAGAAGAGACTTCTTTTAAACAAAAAATACAATAAAACGGAAAGTATCTTCCTAATTAGCCTGTGCAGGCTGCACAGGCTAATCTCGGAAGACACTTGAAGCACATGCATAAGGCCCAATTTTCACAGAACGTGGCTCTATCTATGACTGACATACAATTGGTGACACTGGTGACAAGACAGAAATCACAAAAGTTGACACAGTGATGACAAAAACAGTTACCTGGTAACAGCTCCTGTATATGAATCTCCAGATTACGTCGGACACCTTCTCTATCATATATTTCACCAGGAGTCAGCGAAAAATCCCCTGAAATGGACCATGTATGTGCTTTTTTGTGGAACATGTACTCTTGGATAGTTTGACTGGACAAGTGCATTTAAAAACAAAAACTTCAGTCAAGCAAGCAAAAGATGTTTTAATGCAGTTTAAAAACAGGTCAGTATTTCAAAAAGTTTAATTCATAAACTGTAAGTATAATATTTTAATAAATGTTCAATGTTCAATAAGTAAATATAAATAATAATTGTAACTTTTACAGTATAATCTATCATTAATCATAACATTACATGTTCAATAGTAATCCAATTGATACACTGAGTAATTGACATAAACAGTTGTTGAGAAGCAGTATAAGTGTTTTTTTGCAAGACTCTGTCCTTTTAAGTCAAAGAAATTTCACTACAAACCATTACTAAACAATACTACACAAAACTAATATCATTAAGTAGAAAGAAGAAAACAAAAACAATATCAGCTTTAGTTCAAAAAATTGCCCTATCTTACACTAGTGTATAAAGTGAATTAGGTAGGAGTGCTGGGACACACTCTGGGTCCTAATATAATGCATCTGCAGGCACAGAAGGACCTTATTAACTTCCAATTTAGCCTCTTTATGGAAAAACTGGGATTCTGCATGTGCTTAAAGGTCTTCCTAGACAAGCTTGTGCATGTCATCCCAGACAAGCCTATGCATGTCATCCCAGATTAGCCTGTGTAGTCTGCACAGGCTAATCAGGAACAACACTTTTCGCCTAGACTTGATTTCCATTTCAAAACAGGCTTCCTTTAAGCAAAACATTCCATAAATGCACAAGGTCATCCCTTATTAGCCTGTGCGGACTGCACAGTCTTATCTGGGACAACACTTTACACACATGCATAAAGCCCAGTTTTCACAGAACAAGACTCATATACACAGACTAACACAAACTTGATACTTACTCAGGCACTGCTGTACAACATCTGTGAGGATGCGCAGGTGGGCCCTGGTGGGCGGGGCAATGGCTTTTACCTTGGGCAGCTGGTCATCGGGGCAGGCGGCCGCGAGGTGGCCTTCCTTGTCACACAGCGGGCACAGGATAGAGGGACCCTGTGAGGTGAGAAAAATGAAGGTCACGTTACTGACAGTATAGACTTAACCATTTACCACTCAGATACACATTTTTACCTGTTTGTAGTCCCTTAAAAAATCAAAATAAATTCAAGATCTTGTTAATAGACTCAAGTTTTAAAGGCTTTATTTCTAACCCTAAGATACTGATGAGCAGCACCCAGCATAAAACCTGAACAGCCTGCGAGTTACTCTTATGCTGTTTGCATCAGCCATTTTCACTTTGCTTCTGAGCGGGAAAAGGTTAAATAAAGCTGACAACATTAACCGAATAATTGTGGCGTGTTCTGAGAAAACTGGGCAAAATGCTTGTGCGTAAAGTGTCATCCCAGATTAGCCTGTGCAGTCCGCACAGGCTAATCAGGGACGACAATTTACGCTTTTATGGAATTTTTCGTTTAAAAGATGTCTCTTCTTAGCGGAAATGCAGTTTAGGCGGAAAGTGTCGTCCCGGATTAGCCTGTGCAGACTGCACATGCTAATCTGGGATGACACTTTACGNAAAACTGAGTAACAATATGTGGCGTGTTCTGAGAAAACAGGGCAAAATGCTTGTGCGTAAAGTGTCATCCCAGATTAGCCTGTGCAGTCCGCACAGGCTAATCAGGGATGACAATTTACGCTTTTATGGAATTTTTCGTTTAAATGATGTCTCTTCTTAGTGAAAATGCAGTTTAGGCAGAAAGTGTCGTCCCGGATTAGCCTGTGCAGACTGCACAGGCTAATCTGGGATGACACTTTACGCACAAGCATTTTGCCCTGTTTTCTCAGAACACGCCACATATTGTTACTCGGTTTTATTCTTGCTAGTGTTTGACAAGTGTAATGAGAATATAACAGTAAGGTAGACAGCAATTATTTTATCTATTTTATTATTTAACTATAAAAACCTTATGTTTTTGGGGCGATTGCCTTCTGCTATTCGCCTCATTGGAAACATAATATACATAAAAACGGAAGAATAAAGTCCGTTACTGCAATTAACCTAACTTTGCATCCAGATTCTGCATTCGCAAACAAAATAGCTCTGATCGCATGGTATTAGTATTAATGCGCCACAAAAACACTGTGACTAAGTACGTCGGTATTTTCCACAAAATTTGACCAATCAGAAGATTTCAAAGCTATCAGAAATTGTTTGAGTTTTTAATATATATTGCGGAGACGGATGTGTTCGCCCGGCTAGCGCAGTCCGTAGAGCACGAGACTGTTAAACTCGGGGTCCTGGGTTCGAGTACCACGTTGGGTGATCCTTTTTTTCCCTATTATTGAATGGATTTACTTAATTCTTGGACAGAGCACCCCTTTGAACAAGACCTTTCTGTTGATTTTTTTACCCTGAAACCCTGGTTGACATTGACCTTTAGTATCCAATTGCTCAAAAACTAACATTTGCCATATCTTACTTTATACTGAATGGATTTACTTTATACTTTGACACACACGGAGGCCCGTGTACTTAGGCAAGAACGATCCAGAAACCTTACTGTACTTATTATTACTAATTATACTAAATTACTGCAATGCTTGTCTTTATCAAATCTATGTCAAGTTTGGAACTGGGTAAGTGTATTATATCTTAGCAGTTTAGCTATCAATTGGCAAATACGACAATGACTTGTTTTTAAAAGCAGCATTTACATTTAACCCCAATAGCTAGATCATATAATGTTGACAGCCTGTCACCCTTCCTTACTTCCATCTGTTTTCTTCAAAGAAGGTGATTGGTTGGCATCACGGTGTATAGTGTTTTAGCGACCACAAAATTTGAGCAAAATCGCCCCACCAGTACTTTGAGTACTTTGATTATTATAACGATACTTTAATACACTAAATTGATTAATGCAGTGTTAGTGACAAGAATATTATAGCAAAATTGTGCATCACATTTTATTTACAAATAGTGTTGAAAAAGGTTATTTAGGTCAATTTAACTATGTCAATATACTAATAACAAGTTCTAGCCTGGTTGATTGTCTTTCAATACAATCTCTGACTAAGTTGTTAAATTAACATGTTAAATTTTTTGTATAACATTTTGAGCTTTTGTTATCATCATAATGCTATTGTTATCACTTTTTTAAGATTTTATTATCATCATAATATTACATTTATTTCACATTAAAGTTATTCTACAGAAAGTATTTTCTCAAAACCAACCTTCCCATCCGTCAAAGTGTTCAACGCAAACTGGTAGTTGTATTCAGCACCGACTGGACTCGCCACACGTTTGGGACTCGAGTCCGGAGTCTCTGCCAAACTGTCACTGTCGCTATCACAGGAACTCTCTTGAAAGCCCTTTGCTTTACAGTCAACTTCCTTCAATTTGGGTTTTTTCTCAGTGTCTTTGTTTTCATCATTTTCTGACATTTTTGTTGTAGTTTTTATCACACTATTATGAGCCTTGTTTGATTGGTACCTATTAATTTTAGCAATTTCATTTTCCTGAACCTTTTTATCATTGTTTTCAGTAATCACTTGTTTACCACTAGTCCCACTATCATTGTCATCCGCCCTTTCAACTTCAAGCTTCAGAGCACCCATTGTACCAGTAACTTCGGAAACCCTTTCCCTCACTCCAGATGCAACACATTCTGCCTTTTCATTTTCAGAAAAACTTGACCCAAGATCTGATACATTTTTCACCAGTCCTTGCTTGCAAGCAACAAAGAACTGGTTTTCTGCAATGCCTGAATCACTGCTGTCTTCTGTTGTATCAATCGCCTTTTTACTACTCTCCATGTCATCTGTGCCACTCATTGTATTCACAGTTTCATTGTCAGCCTCAATATCTAATTTCTCTTTATTATCCTTTTGAACATCATCCGAGGAATCGTTACCTTTTTCCAGTGCTTCATTACCAATACCTGCTTCAGAGTCATGTTCAGAAACCAACTTTTCCTTTTCACGAACATGAACCTTTTCCTTTCTACTCCCTTTGTTCCCAGACTGCTGGTCTGTAGGTTGCAATAAATGGTCCCTTTCTTTCTTCATTTCTGATTCAACATCCGCTTTTCTTTCCACATTCTTCTGCTGGTGACTTGTGTGACGTTTGTCCTTGAAGTAGTTGGACATGTTCTGGTGGGAGGTGGGCAGACTGAAGTACAGACATGCCTTGCGCAGGCAGTTGTAGAAGTAATCAAACAGCCGAGTGTGGTGCATACTTCGACCAGCATTCCGCTTCGGGGAAAACGGATCTGGAAAAATAACGTTGTAAATACATCACATATTTGTAAAAGCCTCTATAATGCTAAAAAATCAATGACAATTTTGTAATATATTCCATAAAATAAAGTTAACATATAAATAATCAGTGTTCCTTATAGCAATATCCAAAATTTCAACGTTAGATGTGCTCGGGTAACATAGATTTTTGTAGACACAAAATGCTTGTTTTTATGACACAATTAATTCCATTTTAATTTCCCGCAAATATATCTATTTATACGACACACAAACACTAAAATGGTACCATGTTAGTGTTTATGTGTTGTATGAATAGATAGACACCAATAGAATTACGTAAAATTATGGCCACAACATATGAACAGATGTTCATTTGATATGCCACACGGAAAAAAACATAATGAAACAAGGGCTGTTTGTAAAACATGCATGCCCCCGATATGGGCTGTCAGTTGTAGTGGCAGCCATTGTGTGAATACGTTTTTTGTCACTGTGAACTTGACCTTTGACCTAGTGACCTGAAAATCAATAGTGGTCATCTGCCAATCATGATCAAAGTTCCTAAGAAGTTTCATGATCCTAGGCGCTTTCTTGAGTTATCATCCGGAAACAATTTTACTGTGTCAAGTCACTGTGAACATGACCTTTGACCTACTGACCTGAAAATCAATAGGGGTCATCTGCAAGTCATGATCAATGTACCTATGAAGTTTCATGATCCTAAACGTAAGCTTTCGTGAGTTATCATTCGGAAACCATTTTACTGTGTCAAGTCACTGTGACCTTGACCTTTGACCTAGTGACCTGAAAATCAATAGGGGTCATCTGCGAATCATGATCAATGTAC
>VMBQ01003613.1:84797-101375 GCA_007657795.1 Dreissena rostriformis | reverse complement strand
TTTGGCAGACGACAAATTTCCCAGCATGCAAAGGGTTAAGACCTTTCAAGTATCAAAGGCTTCATTTCCAACCCTAAGGCACTGATGAGCAGCAAACAACAAAAAAAATGAACAGACTGTGAGTTACTCGCAGGCTGTTCTGGTTTTTTGCTGTTTGTATATGCCATTTTCACTTTGCTTCTGAGCGGGAAAGGGTTAAATAAATATTGTTTAAACTAAACCAAGTTGCGGAAACCTGATGATCTTTTTATCAAACATCATTTCATGTTATGCTACTTGATGTTGTAAGGTTTGGTGATTAAATCTGACAAGTTAAAGACTGTAAATTTCATACTTAAATAAAATGGAGATATCAGTGAACGAGTTAATTTGAAGATTTTCAATGAATACATTATTATTCTTTACAGCACGTGCCTCTTTATTTGCAACAGTTATTTGTTAATGAGATTTTACAAAGGCTTTAGTGTTTGCATTGGAACAGCTTTCCTACAAACTCGCTCAATCTGGATTGCTTTTGTTTTTCTTTTGTGATGTTTAAATTTGTATTGTTTTATCCATACGCGGTTCAAACCTGTTTTTTTTTTGCTTTCTGTTTCATTTGCTTTCTAGTTCAATATAGTTTGTCATTATCATTGTATTAAATAGAACTGTTAGGAAAGAAAAGCCAAACTTGTTGTTGAGGTCGCTAGCGGAAATCTTGATAATTCAGTCACAATAGTCGAGTGTACGTCCTTGCTTGTGTGAGTTGAGCTTACCCTGACTGTTAATCTGTCATTCATGGTGCAATTTTATTATGCCCCCGGTAGGGTGGCATATAGAAGTTGAATTGTCCGTCAGTCTGTCTGTTTGTCTGTCCGTCTGTCCGAAAACTTTAATATTGGTCATAACTTTTGCAATATTGAAGATAGCAACTTGATATATGGCATGCATGTGTTTCTCATGGAGCTGCACATTTTGAGTGTGAAAGGTCAAGGTCATCCTTTAAGATCAAAGGTCAAAAAACAAAATCCAATGGAAGTAATAAGCTTTAAAGGGAGATATTATTTATTGCTTTCTTTCCTATACATTTAACCATTCCTATAAATTCTACCACCCCCTTATTTTGGTAATTATGGCATATTTTTTATAAAACTTAAGTTAGTTATGCTTATTTAAACAAATCTGTAACATAGATGTTGTATTTTGGTTAAAAACATGTGATTTTTAGATTTTGTTGAAAAATTAAATTTAGGTAAAAATTAAGTAAAATCGGCAACACATGCTGTGTACCAATAATTCTGAAAATATTCACTTTTGAACAGTATTTTTGAGTTTATTAGTCTACAAGAATATTTATTTAATGATTTATATCAAAATTACTTCAAATGTTTTATGTTTTCCAATACAAATGATGACTGAACAGATTGATAGGAAAGATACCAACAAATCAGGGTTGCTAGGGTGTCCACCTAGAATTGGCCTGTTACTAAGGAAATACCTGCGTTGTAAATTATTTGCCATACTTTTGTGGGGAAAATATAAAATGTTTAATTAAATGTCTCACTTGTGCTGAAAATCTTTTCATTCAGTAGAAAAAGTCAATTTCACTCTTAAGTGGTTGAATGTATAGGAAAGAAGGCTACCTGCCAAATGATAAATAGAAATTTTATTTCAAAGCGGCGCAGTAGGGGGCATTGTGTTTCTGACAAACACATCTCTTGTAAAAACATACCAAAAATGTTGATCATCATCAGACGATATGTCTTTTGTAACACTTGTTTCCCTGTCTCAAAGGTCAAGGTCACATTTAGAGGTAAAAGATAAAATATGGCTTTAAAACAGTTTTGCTGGACTGTAACCTTCTCAGTCAAAATGCAATTTTAATACAACTTACAACAAATAAGTTAAATAACCACCTTGAAGCTTGTAACAATTGTCTCCCAATCTCAATGATCAAGGTCACACTTAGAGGTCAAATGTCAAATTTGGTCATAAACATCTTTTTTGGATTGTTACTTTGTCATTCACCGATTATGAAATAAATTACCATAAAAGTCCACCGTGAGAAGACGATCCTGAAAGGTCAACTTCAAACTTAAACCTCAAAGGTTGAATACGGCCATGAAATAGCTTACAACAAGTTAACAACGTGGAGAGTGTGTCACACCTGGATTAAAGGTCAGTGTCACACTAAGGTCAATGTCACACCTTTATCGAATGTCAATGTCACAATAAGGTCAAAAAGTCACACTTGTGCATTGTTAAAGAATGACAAAGATTTATTGACGGCTCGACATATTGTCGACTGGCATCTAATATATTTGTTATCATTTACCTGATTGTATTCATAATGAAGGTTTTACATGTAATATTTTGTGAAACACATACATTTGTAGGTGAAGAATTATCACTTACAATGATTCAAAAATTAAAATCGCAATTCTTTAATTGGTAAAAATTAAAAATTCATAATCAGCAATTAACCCAATTTACCACGATGTATTGTATAATATGACATTGATAGATATACACATATATAATTGTGACGTGTTCTGAGAAAACTGGGCAAAATGCTTGTGCGTAAATTGTCATCCCAGATTAGCCTGTGTAATCCGCACAGNCCATAGTGCGACATGTTCACACTACCGCTTGCGTGTCTTTATCCCTAGTGCGACATGTTCACACTACCGCTTGCGTGTCTTTATCCCTAGTGCGACATGTTCACACTACCGCTTGCGTGTCTTTATCCCTAGTGCGACATGTTCACACTACCGCTTGCGTGTCTTTATCCCTAGTACGACATGTTCACACTACCGCTTGTGTGTCTTTATCAACAAAAAAGCAATTTCCATGATTTAATAGTAAACAGTATTTGAGATCAATCACAATTGTCAGGTTGACAGATTGGCAAACATACTTTTAATAGTGAGTCCATCCACTTTGTTGAACTAAGGACAATTTAGGCGATAAAGCTACAATAGTAGATGTGTATTCGGCATTTACTTTCAATACAGCCGCAATAAAATAGTCTGTATAATTCTAAAGAAATGATCAGATATTAATGACTTCCTGCTTACGTACCAGAAGAAAGACTCTGAAATAATGTGTGACGAACTGCATTGAATTAAGCCAAAAGATTGTTCGTTTCCAATAACATCGCACAAAGGTACGCAGGTCGGCCAATCTTTTTTTGTTAACACTTTTTACAATACACATAGTATTTCCCATTTTAATAAGACTATTGAAGGTTTTACCTTATATATGAAATTTAATTTTGCGAATTTGATCGAAAACTAAACCTTGTCAAAAAAGGTTACGGTCGGCACCGTAATTTAGGTGCGATCATATTAGTGGAACTAAAGGAAAGCAGTATATGCTATACATACTAACACATAGAATGACTCGCCAACTAAACTATAATATAATACTCCGCAACATGCTACGGTTCGTGCATAGCGTAATGTTGTCATCTTCATACAAATAATAATAATATGACACATTTATTTAACATAATAACCATGTTCCCGATTTTGTTATTTAAAAATATGATGTGTCCGAAAATCCATGACTGGTGAAAGATTCGGTTGCTTTTCATGGGTGTATTCATCCTAGGATTAAACAAAACAACAAAAACAAAACGTAGACAAATCAGATCCCGTGTTTAAAGATCCCATACAAAATACTGTATGATGCCAGAAGGAAATGTGCATCGTGACATTTATAAATAGGGTTTGATTTACCCTTATTATACATTCTTATCTTTGGAAGATTGAGTGAATACATGTACACGATTTACGTTTCTATGTTTATGTAGGGAGTCTAATAAACCCTCTTCCATCGGTCTCCGCTGATATTGCGTAATAATTAATTAAGAACGGAACTCGGCTAAGCTTTGTATGGTGATTTCTGCTTGTTTCTGGCTTGTTGGCGGATGGAAGCTTGCCTACTCAACATGATTTCTGCACAACAAAAAGGACAACACATGTCATACTTTTCGTATTGACGCCTTTTTGACGTAGGGATGGGTATAATTATCATTCTTTTTGACGGCAAGTTGGCAGGTTTGAAGGTTGTCAACACGACAACACGCCTGAACGCCAAATATACCCACCAGAACGAAACAAATTGGGTCTAATGTTATAATTGTATGGGCGATCTTTTATCGTTTTGGAGGGTGTGTTTTTCGTCTTTTTAATGTTACCGGTTTTTGCGGGGTAGAAGGCCGTCAAAACGACAACACACCAAAATGTCATATATATACCCGCCACTATCGATAAGATCAACGAGAGGGATATAAAAGCTGTTCAAAGTATTGACAACCCTGTATATTGTTGTAAACATTAAGTGGTAATGATGTGCTTATGATGACACATTTCGATATAATGAACATTAACGATGCAACATAATTTTTACGCGAGATTTCAATGTCTCTATTATAATAGTAAATATGGTGGATTTATGTAGACCTTCTTAAAAAGCGGTCAATTTTCAGCCATATTAGTTTTTATTTGTTCAATATGTGAAATTCGAAATTAATCTTCATTCACTCCATCCACAGTACCATTCATGCTAAGTTAATGGATGTAAAGTTGTCGAGAATTATGTCAACAGATCGCGTTTATTAATAAAAACAGTTTTCATTTCAGGGTTGGCGCGAGAGTTGTATAATACTAAATGGACTACAATAACTATACATATATAGCCACATTATTTGATTAAACGGTACTATATGACCTGTCAAATGATGATTAGAAGAATGCAATAATGTTAAACCGGACTGGAAAACAAAACAGTAAAGTGTGTGCGATCATTAAATACTTCATTAACACACACCACTAACGTTTCAATATTTCAGTGTTATTGTACACCTTAACGACCGTTCCTATAACAGGACCGGATTTATATAGCGCCCTTTTCATACAAGAGTGCACGTTCAAAGGCGCTTTACATAAGAACATTTGACGTATCGCAGATACGAATACATTTTGCAACACAGTTTCAAAAGAAATCGATCAAAGCTACTCAATTATACTATAAAACTACTCTATTATACTTATACTATAAGTACTACGTAAAAAACATGCACNTTTTTTTTTTTTTTTTTTTTTTTTTTTTTTTTTTTTTTTTTTTTTTTTTTTTTTTTTTTTTTTTTTTTTTTTTTTTTTTTTTTTTTTTTTTTTTTTTTTTTTTTTTTTTTTTTTTTTTTTTTTTTTTTTTTTTTTTTTTTTTTTTTTTTTTTTTTTTTTTTTTTTTTTTTTTTTTTTTTTTTTTTTTTTTTTTTTTTTTTTTTTTTTTTTTTTTTTTTTTTTTTTTTTTTTTTTTTTTTTTTTTTTTTTTTTTTTTTTTTTTTTTTTTTTTTTTTTTTTTTTTTTTTTTTTTTTTTTTTTTTTTTTTTTTTTTTTTTTTTTTTTTTTTTTTTTTTTTTTTTTTTTTTTTTTTTTTTTTTTTTTTTTTTTTTTTTTTTTTTTTTTTTTTTTTTTTTTTTTTTTTTTTTTTTTTTTTTTTTTTTTTTTTTTTTTTTTTAAATGCATACAGGTTAAGTTTATAACGGGAACGTCCGAGCGCTTAAATATATACGAGCATGGAGACAGTGAATAAAAGTAGTCAAGCGGTTGTCGTTAAATTGAATGTTGGTGATGAAGTATCGGTTTAGATATTGACATTTCGAAATTTATCGTCAACGTTGAGCGGTATACTTCTTTTAGTGGTTGGTTGTACTATGAGGGATTCTGTAATATAAAGTGATGTACTGACTGCCTTGTGCAGCACAATATTTGTGCCGTGCTTACTGACTTAAACTACACAAATATTGTGGGGATATTTGTTTAATAAATAAGATTAAATAAGTTAAAACTAAATTGAAATACATTTGGTTACACACCCTTATCTTAATTTCAGTACAATCGATGTTAAGATAACAGTCTTTAAACAAGAACAAAGATCATTCTTTGATGGTCGTATTTGAATAATTTCCACAAATAATAGCACGCTCTTTTTAGTGTTAAGTCATTAAACGTGGTTTACAAATTACGTGACCAACGTAAATCAAATTCATTATAAATTCATAATAAACGAAAACTACACACGAACATATCAAACAAGATGAACATTCTTAATTCCAAATACAGCCTAAATACTGTTTTAGCACAGATCGCATGAATATACTTTTTATGAACAGGACGCACAAATACATCGTTTTAAACAAACACACATTAATACAAAGTTTTATAATCAGCACCAAACAAAACACTGTTTCAAACCAGGACGCATTAATACACCGTTTTAAACAAAGCATGGATACACCGTTAGCATGAATACAACGTATTATAATTTATACTACGTCCTTATGCACCGTTTTATACCACAAGCATAAGCACATTGGTTTAAACCAGCACGCACGAATACCGCTTTAAAAGAAGCGCGCATGACTGCATGGGCACTTGCTCTTGACTGCGAAGCTGATAACTTAGGTTTCTGTAGAAGATTAAGAAAGGCTAGATTAAATGATTATGCCAGTATGATTGTGATACCATTATGTAATTCACTGTTTCGAGTTTATATGTATGTGTATCAACAGATTCGCGGCACATACAAAACAATCATTGCAAACATCATTCAGACGAATATGTACTCTGTCTATTACTATAGACACGTGTGAAAACAGAATTAGATGATATTGCTCTAACGGTATGCCATTTCTCAAACCATCCTGTGGCGCTCGACCATAAACTTATCTTGAATGAGCCACTTAGTCGAAGTATCGGGTTAGTATTTGTCTATTTGCAAACACATCGGGACACGTGTTGACCTGAAGCATCAATTAGTGTAAGATCGCCGTTGTGGAACTAGTACATGCTCTAAATCTGCTATGTACGTAAGCATGATGATAGTTATGTCTCTGAGGTCAATTCTCTCTTTTTCTGTACGTTTCGTGACCAATTTGATTGCAGAAAAGGCGTTTTAGGCGTTATCTAGCAGGATAGCCGCATTTAAACTGGTCTTTAAGGGACTTGTTCACAGATTTTGGCATGTTTTGAAGTTTTTCATTAAATGCTTTAAATTGATAATTCATCAGAACTAAAGAGCTACAATATAAAAACAAGAATTAAAAAAAAGAAAAAAAGTAAACCACACCAGGGCTCGAACGACTGACCCACTGAGTAAAAGCCAAGCGCCGAAACCACTCAGCCATCCGTCTTCACGTGTGTATGTGTGTAATTCAGAGTTTATGTTCGGGTCGTCGTTGAGTCTTTACGACTACATTATGTGCTGACCTGACGATTCGTCTTCACATGGTTTGCCATTTATTTTATACTTTGTATAACTATCCACGTGCTGTTTCAAAATATAACGATACAACAAGAAATCGATATTTTTAGATCGTTTCGCGTCTTAGACGCTTTATAATTTTATCAATTTCTAACAATAATTTTTCGTAAAGTGTTGTTTCAGTATAAGTCTGCGGTATAAGTGTTATTTTGCACACTGATGTACATTGTTCATTTATTTCTTGAATCTGTGACAAAATGTAGAAAAATTCTCATTTTGATAAACTGTGAACAAGTCCCTTTAAATGTAATAGAAAAGAGTCGTTGTGCTAGAAAATATAAGTCCTAGTTCAAGGCTTTAATTTAAAAAAAGAGTCGCTGTTTAAAAAACCGAAAATCAAATTACATGAACACAGTTATCTGTCTATATTTATTCACATTACGGTCAAACTCCATGCATCGATAGACATGGGCAAAATACCGAAATGATGTAGACATATGTTTCTAGTAAATATTGATTGCCATATTTGTAAATACACATACTACCGTGGCTATTATATACAATTGATGTTTAACTGTATTATCATATCACGTACGTAAATCAATATTCGTTCACTACAGTTTTCAATACAAATTTATAAGTTCGCAGTACATCCATTTGTTTTAATGATTTATCAATTTTCGCAGACAGTTTAATGTTCAAGAAACTTCGATCCTTTGGGTCAAGATGATATTTCCTTAATGTTTAATCAGCCCTGTACAACGAAAACGGCATTTAAATTGTTGCTTTGCTTAAATTATATATATATATAATTTTAAATGACACAATAGGTACTTGAATATGTTATTAACATTTCATTGGTTGACATATTACTCAATTTTGCATTACAATACTAACAACGGGAAGCAGACGACGGGTTGTGTCTCAGCAGATCGTCGGACCGCCAATAACGAACACGTGGCAGTAAATCAGAACATCATCTGCGAAACTATCCTGTCATAGAAGACTCTTATCACTTACACAACAGCGTGATCGTAGTCCCACAAACCGGAGTGGAGCTCATATACTCTTTCTTCGCTACCGCGAACGGCCAATAACATGCCGAGATGGTTCGCAATCAGAATGTCCTCGTGCGCCACTACGGTCACTGTAACAATTAGAAATACGACCAAGACAATCAGACGTTTTCATCACACTGTATGCAGGTGCCGGGATGGCACTATAAATAAGAACAAATATTGTACATTTGTGATGATTTTAAGCTCATGTATTGGCTTTTTAGTGTCACAGCTCCATATTGCTAAATATGATGGTTATCTTTGTAGTCTGATCAACAGACATGGTCTCGACAAATAGCAGTACATCGTTCCCAAAACGTGTTCTTATCTGTAGACAAAGCGTCCAGTAACCGGATTCAGTACAAGATTATATTCTTGTATATGAACTGCTCCATTAACTGTGACAGGTATGTGCAATGAGTGTCACGATGAAATGCTTCCTTACAACGTTCGTAGTGTTATTGTTGGTTTTTATTTTTCATTGTGGTTTCCCCATGCAAAGGCGGTCAGAGTAAACATTTATGAAAAGGTAATAATCTTAAACCCAAGCGCTTTCGACTATATGTTCAGGGGTATGTATGTTTGGATGTATTTATTTTGAACTTGCAGTCAAGGATAACCCATGAAAGTGCATGCACTTATTTCCAATGGGGTCCTTTGGTTTTGCTGAAGAGACAGCGGGTATAAGAGACAGTTTTGGGATACAAGGAATCCGGGTGCGATACCCTAGCTCTTTGCGAATAGATCCCTTGGTTCTGTTAAGTGCTCAGTGTATAGCACCGATACACGCGAGAATTACCTGGGTTTCATACCAGTACATCTCTAGTTGGGTGGGAAACACTTGAAGCATTTCTGAAATTTCCAGTGCCCCGGCCAGGGATTGAACCCACGACCGCTGGAATGGTAGACCAGTGTTTTACCGACCACCCTGGATGTATACAGATATGAGTTCACGATTCATTAGTGCGAATGCACAAACGAACCATTGTCTTGTTAAATCCTGCAGCCACAGGAAACGACATTCCGCTGATTAAAACTTCATGTAATCATTGGCCACCACTGGTTCAAAATAATGGCATCGACCAAAATACAAAAAGTGTTCCCTTTTGTTCATAACTAATTCTAACGGCATGTGTGTTTAACTTCGAGAATATATGAACAAGTCCGTTAAGCCAATATAGTGCAACCCATTTTTAATGGGAATTGGGATTGATAGCATGGCTTCATTTAACTACTTTTACCGAGGATGCTGTTGGTTTTCTAATTGCTTGCCCAAGTCGTGTATGCGACAAGCCGTAGGGAAAACATGCACCACGAGTTGTTAGGAATAACTGCATGAAAGCATTTTGCATGACTGTATGTAAGCAACTGAGTAAAAGCGCTTACAGACCACCACAGTCGCGTTTAACCCATAACCGTTAAAGGCGTTTAAGGTTTACGTCATATGTCGCCATGACAACATACATATAAATAGGATGGGTTGAAGAGTAAGGTACCTTCATAGCTCTTCATACATCGATAATGAAACGAGTGAACGAGCAGGGACCAACAACACTTCATTTTTCAAATTGTGCCAACACAAAGAGATAAGATAACAGCCGGCCAGTATTTAACGGTAAAAACTGTGCACATCTGATTCATATGTTCATTACTAAAATGATGACCATATTGTCAGTTTGGATAATGGGTGTTGTATTCGTGTTTATACACGTTGAAGCGGTGACAGATGAGGAATTTAAATCTTTGCTAGCCAGACTGTCTGTGCTCGAGGAAAAACAAGCTATTTCCGACAAACGAATCGCTTCGCTTGAAACGGAAAATAAGTTGTTCCAGAGAAGAATTACTGACTTAGAAAAATTCAAGACATTGTCTGATAGAAGAGTCGCTGCGCTTCAAAGGGAAAATGCACTCTGCAGCAGAAGAAATGATGCACATGATATTGTAAAGAAACTGTATACACAAAGAAAAGTCGTGTTTGAAACTGACAAGATTCTGCCTGACAAAAACCCCTCCACGGATAAATATGACAAGAGTGTCAGAGAAGGTGCCTCGCTTAAAAAGGAAAAAATACTGAATGACAAAAGCATCTCCCCACTTGAATACGACAATGCAATGTCGGCAGAGATTGGTAAAGCGGAGATAGGCATTGATGAAGTCGGAATGGTACAACGGCCAACTGCTGGTAACATTGCGTTATTATTATTTGACATGCGATAAAACCGTTTCAATACCTAGATACATGTGTGCGTTTCTATATAAATTGTAAAACAATATAACTCAATCGCAATTAAGTGTAGTGCTTAATTCAATCAACAAATATCAAAATGTATAAATATATGCGGATTGATAAGGCTTTTACTATGCGGTGAACTGCATGTAGTTCAAATTAATATTTATTACGATTAACCGATGAAAATTATCCATATTATTAAAATAACATCTGCTGTTATTTTATTGTTCTATGTTTGCAGTTCTTCAGTCTGAACACAGACGATTTGTTGCAGAAGGGATTGTAGCATTTTCTGCAATGAAAGCAGCAACCCAAGACCACGTCGGCATTCATCAGAACATCGTCTTTGAACAGGTCCTTACGAATGAAGGAGGAGGATATCATCCAAATCACGGTGTCTTCATAGCTCCACAAACCGGCCTTTACGTTCTGTCATCGTCAATTATGACTAATCAGAATGGGGAGGTTATTGCAGAGATAGTTCACAATGGAAACCTTGTCTCGCGCATCTACGGCCACGGAGACAGTAGCAGACATGACCAAGGCAGTCAGACGGTTGTCATAAAGCTGAATGCCGGGGATGAAGTAGCAGTCCAAAATCTCCAACCTGCAAACGATAGTATTTTTGGTCAACAGTATTCGTCCTTCAGTGGCTATTTAGTGTGGCCGCAATAAAACGGTCGTATTTTAAGATGAGAAATATCAAGCGGCGAACTCGAATGATGCCCAATTAGCCTTTAAGCGAGATTTATATGTCGGTAAGAAATAAATGCGTGTTGTTAAAAGCGGTAAATTTACATTCATACGAATGATTTGTTCAATAAATGAATTTCGAACATTACTTGTCTTTTACCACTTTCTTTCTTTGCATGTAGATTGAGAAGCTCTTCAACGCTAGATCCAATAATATAGCAACGTTACTTTTACGAAAAATACGAAAATTTGTTTTAAACTCGTGTCCCTGAAGCATATTTTGGTTTCTATTGTTTGAAGTTAAAATGTGTTCATAGATGTCATAAATAATAAATTATTTGAGAAATGTGTTCAGCTGCAAGTTTTCTTTTGCTTTTCTCCATGATAATTTGGGCGTAAATCATGTATCTATATATAGATGTGACATTTACCGGATTATTTTTAATAACCCAATTTTCGCATGATCTTAGCGGACCTCCGTTTCCAAAAAACAATAATTTCCTTCTTTAGTGATTAATTGTCATACCAGTATGTTCACAAAATTCCGATATAGAGTTCAATTGTGATTGTAGATCGATCGCGGTATCAGCGCAGCTCGCAACGTCATCGGCAAAAAGAATGCAAATTATGCCTAAAAAGTCTTCGGTGATAAAAACACCCTATGACCTTTAGATTTTAGAAAGATAGACAACTTGTTTATGTACAAATTTAATTGTGCTGGTTTTGTCCCCTTGCCTAGAGCCGATGTTACAATTGAAGTTTTGCGTAACGTTGTTATCATTTACCCGTACACATTCTTGTAGATTTGAATACATGGATTTTAATGAGTAAAAAGCTTCCCTATGACACCATTTTTACACTTAGTTGTAAATAGTTTTGGAATAACAAACTATAAGAAATACAACTTCTATACAACTGAATTTAGATGAGACCCATGTTTAACAAATATGGTCGACTGATATGTGTTATTTAACTTAATCAAGGGCATACTTTATGATATATATATATGATGAAACTGAGCCAGATGAACGATCCGGGACCTGCATGTCAGGGACCTGATTGCATTTTTGTTCATATTGGGTCAGCCAGTACGATCGACAGGATAAGAATTTAGAACTGCGTAAATACACTTCGTCAATTCCGCGGCCTATGTTAATTTCAAAAATGAAGACCAATATGTCAGTTTGGGTTGTTTGCTTCTTCTTTGGATTTGTATACATTGAAGCCGTTGCAGATCTGAAATTTCAGGATTTATTGATTAGGTTTTCGGTGATTGAAGAAACACAAGCATTTGCCGAAAAACGAATAGATGCACTCAAAACAGAAATGATCTCGTCCGAGAAAAGAATCGCTGATCTAGAAGCAAACAATAGAGAGTCTGACAGAAGAGTCAATATGCTCATTAAGGAAAATGAACGATCTAACCGAAGAATTGATGCTCTTGAAATAATCAATGAACTGTATTCAAATACAATAGCTGCGCTCGAGAAGTCACTGACTGACAACAAATGTGTAGCGCATGAAGGACACAAAATTGCGTCTGACTGCAGAACCGAAACGCCTGAAAAGAACACGAGGAGGTATGATACAATTATCGATACGCTTAAGAAGGATACTAATTTGCCGGTTAACAAGAGCGGCCATGCTGAAAGAAAAGCTGCTTTAAACGAAAAGAAACTCCGGTCAACAGCTCGTAAGTAAAGTTGTGTTTTTATAATTACATTTACACACAAAGCTTTTAATTAAATCATTATATTATATTATACGCAAGCTGTTGTATTAGATGTATCACAAATCGATAAAATGTTTCTACAAGTCTTGATGCTATTAATTAGTAACATATTTAATTTGCAGATTTTTTAAAAATAATTTAGGTTATTTTATTGCAGTACAGCCAGTCGAACGCAGATTTGTTGCATGGCAAACTGTTGCTTTTTCTGCAATGAAAGACGCTGGTCAGGAACATATCGGTCTATATCAGAACATCATCTTTGATAAGGTCATTTTAAATGAAGGAGGTGGTTACCATCCGCTAAACGGTGTCTTCATAGCTCCACAATCTGGGTTTTACGTGCTGTCATCTACTGCTACGACCATCGTGAATGGAGAAATACATACCGCTATAGTTCACAACGGCAGCACCATTGCGCGCATTTATGGCCATGGTGACAATGGAAGGTACGACCAAGGAAGTCAGACTGTTGTCTTACGGCTGAACGTTGGCGATGAGGTAGCCGTTCAAAATATAGACTATGCAGATACCAATATCTTTGGCGGACTGTTTTCGTCTTTCAGTGGCTATTTATTGTGACCGCAGTAAAATGCCCCTCTGCCTATGATAAATAAGGAAATATAAGGCTTTTTGACCTTTATTCATTATAAATGCTGCAGGAAAAAAACACAAACGTACTTCAATTTCTGTTCGTATATTCATAATGTTGCTGATTATATTAAGTCTTGAATGCGTCTTAATAAACAACAAGGCAATACTACCCGTTCTTTAGTCGTTGAATTACGTTGTGAATGTTAATAAAAAAACAAGAAATCAACAACAACAACAACAAAACCAACAAAAACAATTACCATAATTGAAAAGTGACCATTTTTTAAAATCAATCTCCATTGTTTGGTTAATATATTGTCTACAATTGATTTTAATAGTGAGTCCATCCACTTTGTTTAACTAAGGACGATCTAGGCGACAAAGCTTCAATAGAAGGTGTGTTCGGTTAATATGTATTGTCAATACAGCCGCAATAAAATAGTCAGTATAATTATACAGAAATGAATAGATATTAATGAATTCCTGCTTGTGTACTAGAACAAATACTCTGGACTAATGTGTGACGAACTGCATTGAATTAAGCCATTGTGTGTTTCCACTAACATCGCAAAAAGGGATACACAGGTCGGTCAAACTGTTGTGTTAACACTTTTTACAATACACATAGTATTTCCCATTTTAATAAGACTATTCAAGGACCGAAATCGTTTAGATCTCTCTGTTGTTTCCTTAAATATACATTTTAATTTTGCGAAATGATCGAATATTGCAGCTCAGGATCGAAAACTAAACCAGGCCCCGTGTTCACAAAACGATTTTGCAATCGAAAATCGATTTTAACTGACATCGATTTTCATTTTTGCCTATCAACTACAATGGAAATCCATTTTCAATGACAAGCAAAATCGATTTTCGATTGCAAAAAATGTTTTGTGAACACGAGGCCAGGTGTACAAAACAGTCACGGTCGCCACCGAAATTTAGGTGCGATCGTAATAATGGAACTAAAAAAAGACTTATATGCTAAACATACTAACATATCACACGACACGCCAACTAAATTATAATATAATACTCCGCAAAATGCTACGGTTCGCGCATTGTAACATCTTGACTTAAGAACGTACACGTTGTCATCTTCATACAAAAAATAATAATATGACACATTCATTGAACACAATAACCTTGTTCCTGATAACATTATTAAAAAATAGGATGTGTCCGAAAATCCATGACTGGTGAAAGATTCGGTGAAAGATTCGGTTGCTTGTCATGGATGTATTCATCCTGAGATTAAAAAAACAACAACAAACAAAACGTAAACGAATCAGATCACGTGCTTAAAGAACCCCGTACAAAAATACTGTATGATGCCAGCAGAAACTGCATCGTAACATGTATAAATAGGGTGTGATTTACCATTATTATAAAAAAATTATTTTCAGAAGATTGAGTGTATACATGTACACGATTTACGTTTCTATGTTTATGTAAGGAGTGTTATTAACCCTCTTCCATCGGTCTCCGCTCATTTGTTTATTTTTTAAGTTAAATATTTACGAACGAAAAACACTCAACAACATGATATCTTTGACACGGCGCATATTACCCAATTTTAAGGGACGAGTATACCTCTTTCCAATGCTACGCTTTTTAGGTAAGTTCCGCTTGTTTTTGGCGTATTGGCGGCTTAAAGCTTGCCAACTCAACATGATGCCTGAAAATCAAAAACGACAACACATGTCATAATTGTCGTATTGGTGCCCTTTTTGACGTAATGGTGGGTATATTTATCATGCTGTTTGACGGCAACTTGGCGTGTTTGAAGGTCGTCAACACGACAACAGGCCAGAACGCCAAATATACACACCAGAAAACAATGGGGTCTAATGTTATTATTGTATTGGCGATCTTTTATCGTTTAGGCGAGGTAGAAGTTCGTCAACACGAAAACAAACCAAAATGTCATATATACCCGTAAGATCCACTAAAGGGCGACTTATGTAATTGAAAGACACGTGTATACTTTATTTCAATTAACAAAAACGAACATCCACGAAACACCGTTTAAAAAAATACACCGTTTAAAACCAGCACCAATGATACATTGACACATGGTGTTGACTGTAAAGCTAATCAATTTCGAACATGTTTTTGAAAAACGTGGGGTTGATAACCTTTCAAGATTATTATCGATATGACTGTAAATCATTAAAAACTAGATGTATGTGGGTTTACTTATATTTATTCTCTAACTTATGTGTATGAAGATTATATAGTCTCTTTCGAAAAAAAAAACGTTGTGTTGTTAATGAGAAAGTTTACGTTTCCATTCACGTACGTCCGAATACACCGTTTTAAAACACAAATCATAAACACACTGGTTTAAACTAGCACGCAGTAATACCGCTTTAAAAGAAACGCGCATGCATGCATGGACACTAACTGCGAAGCTGATAACGAAGTTGTCTATAGAAGATATAGAATGCTAAGTTAATTGAAGATGTCAGTATGTTTGTGATAACATTATGTAATTCACTGTTTCGAGTTTTCATGTATGTGTATCAACAGATTCGCGGCACATACAAAACAATCATTGATAACATCATTCAGAAGAATATTAACGCTGCCTATTACTATAGACACGTGTGAAAACAGTATAGGATGATAATGCTCTAATGGTGTGTCATTTTTCCAACCATCCTTTGTCGTTCGACCATAAATTAATATTTAATGAACCACGTAGTCGAAGAGTCGAATTGGTATTTGCCTATTCGCAAACGCATCGGGACAAGTGTTGACCTGAGGCATCAATTAGTGTAAGATTGCCATTGTGGAACTAGTACATGTTCTAAATCTGCTCTGTTCCTAAGCATGATGATAGTTCTATCTCTGAGGTCAATGCCCTCTTTTGTTGTTCGTTTCGTGACTAATTCGATCGCAGAAAAGGCGTTTTAGGCGTTATCTAGCAGGATAGCCGCATACATCTTGTACACACTAGGTTCAAATGTGATAGGAAAGTTGTTGTGGTAGAAAATAAATTCATTGTTCGAGGTTTTAATTAA
>VMBQ01003613.1:11657-73682 GCA_007657795.1 Dreissena rostriformis | reverse complement strand
TATATTTATTTATGTATATAACAATATAATAATAAAATATATTAACAAACATTATTGTACTGATAAATGTGCACACATTAATGCAAACGTATACGGAAAAAAGCAACATACATACTCAAACTCAGACATAATAAAATACCTTTAAACATTTTCAAAATCAATTTCATATATATAAACATATAAAATAAATCAAACGTACACAACATGTATATGTATCATAATGTTAATAAATAAAAAGATACTTATTTAAATCCCTTTTTACGAAACATAAATTCATAATGTCCATTAGCTACACTAGTTATCATTTTTATCGAAGACCTCAATTTTGTGTTAAATGACGTTAAAAATAATATTATCGCATTCTGATCGGGTATGTAATGACCTACTACATACATACATATATGTCCAACAGTAAAAAAATGTAATGTACATATTACTTTTTCTTTCTTTGTGACTCTAATATTCTCTCGTGATTATTTACATGAGTCTCATTCTTATATATACGTACAAGCAGCAAATGCATATAAGGTGTACACTAGTGTTGTCACTTAAGCAAATACTTTGTTAATTTCCTTTTAATTATTACTAAAACACCTTTTATGCGCATAATTACTTGGTGTATCTATGCTGAGTTATTGCTCTGCATGACCCTGGATTGCCCTCTCTCAGATAATCGATGCCGATCGAGGCCCATTTATTACATGGTCATCAACATGGCCATATTTTCGTAGTTTAAATCTATTGCCGGAAATCTTATGAATGTTTTAATCACAAAAAAAAAATCGAAATATGTTTATTGCGCTAATGTCGATCCTATTTTCAAAATATTGGCAATAAATACTTGTTGTCATTCAGTGTCCAAAAGTTTAAGTTAAATTAACAAAGAACTTCACATGTTCTGTCGTCAGTATTATTTACGATATATCAATGAGTTTGCAGACCAAATACAATGCGTGTTAAGCAATAAAATGTGTGTGATAAAAATTGGACGCGTTATATGATTTTCAAATTTAAACAAACACAACACATTTATATTACTTTGATACGAAATGAATTGTTAAACAATTCAGGCGAAATATCATATGTATATATTACCGAAAGCCATTTATATAAGCCGTAGGCAGACTGTTCCGCGTGCCGGCGATATTCATCATGTTAAT
Organism: Dreissena rostriformis; assembly: GCA_007657795.1. Taxonomy (NCBI): domain Eukaryota; kingdom Metazoa; phylum Mollusca; class Bivalvia; order Myida; family Dreissenidae; genus Dreissena; species Dreissena rostriformis. The sequence goes on along the minus strand of VMBQ01003613.1, from coordinate 72,522 downwards.
CACAGAAAATTGCAATAGCTATAAGGTAAATGATATTTGTTTTACGTGCATGCCTTGTGATAAATTCAGAGTTAACACGACAAACCTTAAACCCGTTTACCCCCATCTCAGGTATCAGTATTTATATTTGAATTATATAATGAGTGTTTTATAATGAACACACATTCTGCAAATCAAATGTTCACAGATTGCAACAAGGTACGAGTCGTACAGTATCTTTTATTCAGTCCTAATTTTATATCGGTCACCTGTGTGTGGCTCTCAATTATGGACACCGCCATTTCAAATCAGGTAGCGCTCACGTAGTGCTCACATTAATTTTGTTGTCAAACCCGCTCTTATCTGTAGGTCAGCATAGGAATGTCAGAGAAACTTTAATCGAATCCATCTTCAACAAGTACCGATGAATCAACAATTGCGATATTCATGTTTTGATATCAGGCATTATTTCTATTATCTATTGATCATACAGTAACACCAGTTATGATTTAAGACATTAAAAATATCATAACATTGAATTATTCACAGCATGAAATTCCAGTTGTAGCAGCAAAATAGAAATAGATAATCATGTCGAGATCCTTTTTATTTACATCATGTTAACAAATCGAGACATTACAAAAAAGCACACAACAAACACACACAAATGAATACACCTGGAATCACAGCCTTGGAACGGTGTATGCAAACTTTATGACAAATGTACATCACAACATAAAGGGAAACCAAGCCAGATAGCACACCTGCGAAAATAAATTATGATTAAGTTTTCGGGAAATATACGTTTGATGGGTAATGGTGTTAATGTGTGTACAGTATGTGGTATATACGGGTATGTATCAGTTAACCATTTGATTCGGTGAAGCTTGCCATGGAAAAGAAGATTTGACATGTTTCATGAAAGCCGTATGACGAAACATTAAATTCAAGTAACAGAAATAATTCTGACTGAACATAATAAGTACTGAAATTGATACTCCTATAATATAAAATATTTAATTATAATACATTAAGTCGCCTATCATTTTAATATTTGGGTTTAAACTTAACAAAGTTCAAAATAAATGACATGCATACATACATACGTACTCAGACACGAGTTAACTCTTTAAGTTCACATAAGAACACGTTATTATATGTATCACTGTACACTTGCCTCCTATGATAAACATCATACTGTAATACATCGGGTATTCTGTGCACTGTTCACCATAGAAGGAATGTATGGTGTATCTGTTGATGTGAAACAAAAATCGTCATAGTACGAACAAATAACGTACAGGAAAGTTGATTGTACACATGGAAGAAAATTAAACGGAGAACGCTAATCTAGAAGGCAAGTTAAGGCAAGATATTGTTGTGTTGTTTTCGTTTTGTTTGAACATTGATGTATATGTTATGTTAATAATGCTGTTTGTTTCAAGAGTACGGTGTTTATGATTCGACAAATAACGTCATCGGCTGTTCTGCATAATATTTAGAACAATACCATTTCAACGCAGACACAAGAGTCGGTTCTTTTATCTGCGAGATAAGTGTAGGTAACACGCCAAGGTTTGACCAACATCATCAAGGCAGTGTGCTAAAAGCATGAGTCCATAGCGTGAACGGCATATCGATTAATTTCTCCTGTTTGTTCATGACATGCATTTATAACTATGTCGGGCTCATTATATAAAGAGGCACATCGATTTTCTTTTGTTCTGGGACACAAAGAATTTCTAAGTTACTCCAGTCCTCACAATCGTAAACATCGCTGCCATGATAAAGTATATGTTCAAAATATAGTATATGTTTTAAATGATACTTACAATTTTTTAAAGGCCACTCGCCTGTACCCCACCCACCCCCATAAAAGCCCGATTTTCGTATGGCGTGGCTAAGTTATATTATATTCTTTTATTAAATTATCATAGGTTCTTATTTTAAACGAATCCAAATGTAATACTTTTGTTCATAAATAATGTTAATGGCATTTGTGTTTAACTTCAAGAATATATGAACAAGTCCATTAAGCCAATAGGGAATGGAGATGGATAGCATGGCTTCATTTTACTACTTTCACCGGGGATGCTGTGGGTTTTCTCATTGCTTGCCCAAGTCGTGTATGCGACAAGCCGTAGGGAAAACATGCACCACGAGGTGTTAGGAATAACTGCATGAAAGCAGTTCGCATGGCTGTATGTAAGCAACTGAGTAAAAGCGCTTACATACCAGCACAGTCGCGTTTAATCCATAACCGTTAAGGGCGTTTAAGGTTTACGTGATATGTTGCCATGACAACATACATATAAAAAGGGTGGATTGAAGAATAAGGTCCCTTCATAGCTCTTCATACATCGATAATGAAACGAGTGAACGAGCAGGGACCAACAACATTTTATTTTTCAAATTGTGCCAACACAAAGAGATAAGAAAACAGCCGGCCAATATTTAACGGTAAAAACTGTGCATATCTGATTCATATGTTCATTACTAAAATGATGACCATATTGTCCGTTTGGATAATTGGTGTCGTATTCGTGTTTATACACGTTGACGCGGTGACAGATGAGGAATTTAAATCATTGCTAGTCAGACTGTCTGTGCTCGAGAAAAACCAAGCTATCTCAGACAAACGAATCGCTTCGCTTGAAACGGAAAATAAGTTGTTCCAGAGAAGAATTATTGACTTAGAACAATTCAAGACATTGTCTGACAGAAGAGTCGCTGCGCTTAAAAGGGAAAATGCACTCTGCAGCAGAAGAAAATATGCACATGATATTATAAAGGAACTGTATACACAAAGAAAAGTCGTGTTTGAAACTAACAAGATTCTGTCTCACAAAATCCCCTCCAAGGATAAATATGACAAGAGTGTCAGAGAAGGTGCCTCGCTTAAAAAGGAAAAAAAATCTCTCCACTTGAATACGACAATGCAATGTCGGCAGAGATTGGTAAAGCGGAGATAGGCATTGAAGAAGTCCGAATGGTACATCGGCCAACTGCTGGTAACATTGCGTTATTATTATTTGACATGCGATAAAACCGTTTCAATAATTAAATACCTGTGTGCGTTTCTATATTAATTGTAAATCAATATAAATCAATCGCAACTAAGTGTAGTGCTTAATTCAATCAACAATATCATAATGTCTAAATATATTCGGATTGATAAGGGTTTTACTATGCGGTGAACTGAGTGTAGTTCAAATAAATATTTATCACGATTAACCGATGAAAATAATCCAAAATATTAAAACAACAAATGCTGCTATCTTACTGTTCTATTTTTGCAGTTTTTCAGTCCGAACACAGACAATTTGTTGCAGAAGGGATTGTAGCCTTTTCAGCATTGAAATCAGCAACCCAAGTCAATGTCGGGATTAATCAGAACATCATCTTTGAAACGGCCCTTACGAATGAAGGAGGCGGGTACCATCCAAATCACGGTGTCTTCATAGCTCCACAATCCGGATTGTACGCATTATCGTCTTCAATTATGACTGTTGAGAATGGGGAGGTTCATGCTTATATAGTTCACAACGGAAACATCGTCGCACGCATGTTCGCTCATGGGGACAACGGAAGACATGACCAAGGCAGTCAGCCGATTGTCATTAGGTTGAAGGCTGTGGATGAAGTAGCTGTTGAAAATGGATATCCTGCAAATAATAGTATTTATGGTAATCTGTTTTCTTCATTCAGTGGCTACTTATTGTGGCCGCAATAAAGCGGTCATACGTTAATGTCAAGCGGTGAACTTGAATGATGCACCACTTGCCTCTAAGCGATATTTAAATGTCAGCAGTAAATATGGCATGGTTTTACAAACTGTAAATCTACATTCATACGAATGATTCGTTTTTGAATAAATTAGTGTCGATCATAACATGTTTTTGACCACATTCTTTTATATCAAGTAGACTGTTTGCATACATTTTTCAACATTTAGAGATATACACTCCAATAATATGTATTGAAGTACGTCAGCGCGGGATCAAATATAAAGATACACTTACCTTGTAAGAAAAATACGAAACTTCCTTTTTAACGCTTGTCCCTTACACATAATTTTTAATATTTGTCTTAAGAAGAAATATGTTCATAAATGTCATTAATAATGAACTATTGAGAAATTCGTTCAGGAATATACGAATTATTGTTTTTGTAGACTATTGCTACAAGTAATGAACCCTTGATACATTTATCGACATTGTTAAACATGGTTTTAACTCTCTATAAAAACAATGGCGCAAAGTAATGCATATTTAATGATTCGATGTAAGCCTACTTTAGCATCGTAAAAAGAAAGACATGCTGGTTGTTTTGTTTTTTTAGTAAGTTCCATATTAATGATATATTATTCTTCTGACGTTGCGTTTAGGAATTGTTATCAAAGAAGTATAATCATCGATTTTGATAACATGATCATATCACTTAATTAAATGTATTTGTTAATGTCACAACATCAACGATCATATTTGACACATAATGCAGTGTATACACCTATATCGTCATGTCGACTAAAATATATGAAGACCGACTGCTAAAACAATTTATTGACCTTTTTTCCAAACTTATTCAGAACATTCTCTTTGAGAAGGTTCATACAAATGAAAGAGGCGGGAACAACCCTATTCACAGTATTTTCATAGCTCCACAATCCGGTGTCTTTGTTGTGTCATCAGCTATTCAGACGACAAGGAATAGATTGGTTCATTCCGCTATAGTTCACAACGGAAACATCGTCGCACGCATATATGCTCATGGGGAAAATGAAGAATTCGACCAAGGCTGTCAAACAATTGTGATTAAGCTGAATGCAGGCGATGTAGTAGCTGTTCAAACTACCACATATCCATACATTAACATTTCCGGGCTTGAGTATTCGTCCTTCAGTGGCTATTTATTTTGGCCTTAATAAAAAAACTGCCAAATGCATATTTTGACTGCAGTAGACTGAGTTGAAGAAACACTTGTATACACATATCTAACAGTTAGCCATGCATCTGTTCTTTTAAAATAATGCTACACAAAAACATACAACAAATCGCCACTGTTCCTTCGGTGTTGAATATGGAATACTTGTATTATAAATATTGCGACGGAATAATTTATCGCGTCAGCTCTTTCTTTTCAACTATAAACGTTCCATGAGATACTTCTTTCTTAGGAGTTTTGCATTAAACTATTATTTATTTTCAATACATCTACAACAGGGTTTCTACTCAACTAATTGGTTGAAAAAAATCATTGTGTGTTTTTAAATAAAATACCATAGATCCACATAACATCTAAATATTTTTCTAGGTTCCTTCTATCACGATTGGCGCCAATCTACCAATTGTTAATCGTGATCATTGTATAAAATCGTATCATATCGTACGTTATCGTGAGCAAAGTAGTCAATGTTATAAAATATTAGGTTCCGACTCACGTGTTATCCGGCACGAACGCAAGGATTGGCCACAATCACGATTTTATTGATATTATTCACGAAAAGAGCCCCGGCTGGACTAGCGAAATAAAAAACCAGCCTGCATGACCCTTAGCTTAATTTATTATTGAGATTGCATCAGATCGTAACAGAACATTACGCTTTTACTCTCATAAGATCGACCTAAATCGCCACTGACCATTTGAATCCAGTAAAATGTTGTTTTTGCATATGAAAACTTACCACGAGAACCTCATTTCTGCACTGGTCAAATGTTGCAAATTGGAACACTAGGTTTATTTATCGAGACGAGTGTGAAACCGTCTTGCAGCTCGTAATTGTTCTATTTTATTTAATAAAGTCCTTAATTATGAGGGTGCGTTTAATACTGATGAGTTTGCATTATACACAGCCTTTAACTTAAAGCAAAAGATATGCATGCGAAAATATCATTAACATTTCTCCTACCTACCTAGCATAAAATTTAAAAGAGGCGGTCTGCGAATAACGGGCTTAGTTCATGTGCTTTAAGTGTCGTCCTAGATGTGCCTGTGTAATCAACAGGCTAACCAAAGACGTGACTTACTGCTTTTATGGAAGATTTTAGTTAGTGGAAGTCTCTTCTTAACTGAAATCCAGACTAGGGGCAGTTTCGTCTCTGAGGATACGTTAAGCAGATGCATTAAGTCCGGTTTGAACTGAAATCCAGACTAGGGGCAGTGTCGTCTCTGAGGATACGTTAAGCAGATGCATTAAGTCCGGTTTGAACTGAAATCCAGTCTAGGGGCAGTGTCGTCTCTGAGGATACTTTAGGCAGATGCATTAAGTCCTGTTTTCCCGAGCGCTGCTCATTTATTTTAAGAACATCGCTGGCGCTAACAGACCGCCCAAGATCCGGACAGAATCCAGTACGTTCTCTCGCTGTCTCAATCTTATTTACACATTTCATCAGAACGATACATACATCGGAAAGGGCATCATGTTTGACTGATATGTTAAACTGAAACGTTTTTAATATAAAACCTTGATTCAGCATATGTTCTCTTTATTGCTAATGATACATAATAAATAAAGATGTAGAAGTCTGGCCGGCTAGCTTAGTTGGTCTTTATATATATATATATATAATATATATATATATATATATATATTATTCAACGAGTTCAGGAATTTTGTAAAGCGAGCCTTTGGCGAGCTTACTAACGAATTTCCTGGACGAGCTTAATAAAATATGGCAACGAGTATCAGATCTTTTTTATCACATGCTTTTAAACTAAATAAAATACATCTTAATTGACCAAACAAATGCTAATAGATCTAAAAGTTGTTTACTATCGTGACGTCATATCATGTTGACGACGTCATATCACCAAAATAAAGCCATGCGATTGGTTAGTTATTGATTCTGTAGCCAATGAAAACGCTAAAAAATGTTGTATTACGCATGTGTAATATAAATAAACACGTAATGGCTGTATTACATTGAAAACAAGGTATAGCATGTGATAAATCTAAAGAATAAAATATAAATAAATTGTTTATAAGTGGAACTTATTTCAATATAGTATGCATCATTTAACATGTCTTTTTCAATAAAAGTCGAAAACCTGACAATAAAAGATGTTCGAACACCTTGCAGTTCTTAAACAGACACATATTCGCGTTCCTCTATTCACGTTAACACATACTTCTCTGTACACTTCTAAACAACACCGATACACGTATTGTTTTATAGTTTAAATGATGAGCACATATGTATCACTACACATTATTAAAAGAACCACTGTATGCATTTTAATATGACTGTGTGTAAGTAACTGAGTGCTTAGTTAGTCTGCTTATGATTATAAGTGCCAAAATATCGACCCAGCAGTGTCGGACCATATAAGTTCTCTTCATGTCGACAAAAAGATAGCCACTATCAAATAGAGCATCGTGTGTACAGTGGACTAAAACGTCTGTCATATAACAACTTGATCCAGAATAAGTTCTCTTCATTGCTTATTGTTTATAATAAATAAAGATGCAGCGGCAAGTGAATTACCAGAGACATATACTAGTTTCCTATTGAAACTGTTCATGCATAAAGAGATACAATTTCTGTCTGGTATTGAGTTAAAGATGAGAACATTTGCACATTCGGAAATTGAAGTCACTTTTCCAGAAAGGGCACAATATGCCGTATAGAAAAAATCCAACTTGAAAACGAGAATGAAGCGTCCGCCAACATAAGCGATACAGATAGAAACGCAGTGATAAGGGCGGAATCGTACTAAGGCAAGTCCATAATATGTAAAACATGTTAAGCATTTTTTTATATTTAGACATAAATCTTTGTATTTCAAAATAATGTTTCTTGAAGGTATATACAAAATAATTAGATTTGTCAAGCAATTATAAAGAGCTCCAGCAACAACAATTAAATCGCAGTATTAATTGTTATGAAGTTAATTTGGTAATACTTTCACTTTAAATATATTGACACTAATACAGTTCTTGAGTCAATGTGTTCTGTTAAACTATGGAAGTTTCAGACGGCACTAACACATTTGTATCTGTATATACGTCTTTTATTCATTTTCAATAAAATAACCACTCTACTGTTCAGAAAAAGATCACATTTGGATTATTTTCTGCTTTTGAAAACGGCCGATAAAACAATACATACGCGCATTACTCTTCGCCTAAATTTTGGATACAATTCATAAATGTACTACTTTTAGTTTTGTGTCGCGACATAATCGCACACACCGTTCACGTACCCTGAAACATACTGCAAAATACAACAGACACATATAATAGTTTGGTCGTTTCATTTTAATAAAATAATATATCAGAGTTCCTGTTTAAAATATATGAAATAGCTGAAACTGAAAGACTTCTTAAAGTCAGCGACTAATCATGGATACATTCATTGTGTGTGTTGCCACCATCCCCAAGGCGGGCTAAGACAAAACAACAAAATATCTTCCGAGAGGACATCGTTATTTGTAAACAAAATGTACCCATCCGACATATAGACAATCCCAGAAATCGATTACCTCCCGGATTACCCGCCCCTGAATACTCTCGCGCGCCTCCAAAACGGTACTGAAGAAATAAACATGGACCTATATATGTGTGTATAGGTCCCTACGCAAAACAAGGAAGCGAAACGGGTTTATCAAATATATTTGAGGATTTAAAGAGTTTCTGTTATCGATCTGACAACCACATAATAGTTCGTGTTTTTTTTTAAATATAAATTACGTAATTAGTAGAAATAAGGTTCATCTGCATTCGTTTAAGAGTAATAAAACACAGCATGGACATGGACCTATTTGTGTAGGTCCCTGGCATGAATAAGGTCTTGATTGTCATTTAACATGTTATTTAAAGGTGACGCGTGATATCTTATCTTAATTTCGGTATCTACACATGTGCAGACATGTGGTGTCACGGGCAAACCCATAAACGCTTTTAATCCACACTTGGAACATCGCCTCCCATTTAGCGAATTCGTTCGCGCCTTTATCGCTGATGTTTTTTTCAAGAGATGTATGTTGCTGTCATTAATAATTCGTAATTAACGAAGAAATAAATCACTTATTTTGTTCGGGTTTTTATTTTTTAAGCGTAAATTTAGACCGTTTTACGAAAATTTAATAAAGACATACGTTTAGGAAATCTAGAGAACACAATTGGAACTATTTAAGTTTATTTAAGGCTCATTATTTTTCATGTTGAACATTTCAATCGTGAATTAAGATGTTATTAAGAAAATTTAATAATATTTCAGGCAACATGTAAAACGTTATTTAAATAATAATATAAGAAAGTTGTAGACAAAAGCTGATATGTCCTTTTCAATAAAAAAGTATGACATATCCTGACATCTTACACAGTTTTGCAAGCGAATAACTCCGATACTTGTTCATTTAAATCACAAAATTCATTTCCGGCTAGATATTTTTGTATTAGCTTGAGAGCGATTTTTAAATAAAAGATTGCTAAAAACCACTTTAGTTTTAGACTAAACTAGATACATAATTTTAATTTAAAAAAAAATCTCTACCTGAAATCTTACAGAGTTTCGATAATAAAGATTTACGGAACAATTTTAGAATCACAAACTTCATTTCGGCTATAGATTTGTATATTACCTTTAAAATGACACTTACAAGGGAAATATTAATAGCGAAATGGTAACTGTTTAGACAAACAAAGATATGTATTATTCAATAAAAGAAGTCGTCCTCAGTCTTTAATCTTACAACGTTTCTTAATGAATATCTCCGGAAAGTAAAGAAAGTACGACATTTAATAAGAAATAATATAGGCTTAAACAAAGGCAGATATCAATTTAATTGTCTACATCGACCTTAAATCTATCTAATTAATATCAAAGATCTATCCAAAAAAATTGGTCTGAATGGATGTTTCCAATCTTTATATATTGATAGATCTTTGTTAATATCTCCGGCACTATTTACGCTAAAATCACAACGTTTACTTCAGACTTTAGATATTTCTATACCTTTATAATTATGCTTGAATAATTTTATTCCATAAAGAAATAATTAAATTTTATACAAAGGCATTACTGAAAGGTATGCTTAAAAATGCCAACTCGGCCTTAAACATTACGTGTTGTCGCTGAATATTGTTGCAGAGACACATATTTTATAAATCTATCGTGTATATTTTTTATTAAAATTATATTGATTTACGATGTGATACATATCGACACTAGGTTTCATGTTTCATTTGTTTTCAATCCTACTGTGCGAAGTCATAAAGTACTGTTTATTGGAATAAAGCGGTTGACTATGATAACGTTGTAATCTGTCAAATTCTTCAGTACCGTTTTCAATCGCGGGTTACGTAATAGCCAATATGGCGGCGCCCATATTATCGATTCTGGGATTGTCTATTATCGTATTATGTTCATACATAGCCAGCAAACTGAACAATGTTGACATATTCGCCAATCGACACATCTATTTTATTATCTATGTTCGGACTTGGGGTATTCAGTCGCTGTTTTTAACCTATACCTAAATATATCTCCTATAGCAACACGAATATAAGTACTTTTAAAGATGGTTTAAAATTTTGCGTAAAACTAATGTTTGCTATCACACCTCATAACAGAACATTCTCTTTTCGTTGTCATTGCCGTGTCGAATGTGCTGAACGTTTATTATTTCCAGGATATTATCTGTTCAAATCCAGTCGGTAACTAGTTCTCTAGAAAAACTGTTGGAATATTAACTGAGTTCTACTATATTATAGCTTTAAATTATAATAAATAAATGTAGGGATTTTTAAAAACCTTATTCACAAGTATCGGCTCGTTTTATGCCTTCAGTTAGGCAAAAACATGTTGGAGAAAATTATAATTAAATGTATTTTAAGGCGCTTGCATGCTGCATTCTAATTGAGACTATATACTGGATACAAAATTTGACTGGGCTACATTATCGCCCCTGTTTCGGGTTCAGTAAGACGGCATGTAACTGATCTATTTATCGGCTATCTTCTGCTGATAAAGTTGAATCAATTTAGATCTCGATTTGCACATAAACATGAGTTTTATACAACATCCTACAGCATATGTTTAAGAAGGATCACTAGATAGACGTATAGAGATAATACACACTTTGCTTAAAACGATATTTCAGTTAATGCATATTAAAACGTCTTCTGTCGATAAAATAACACTTATTTCGCCCTTGTTTGAAATGTTATTTTTCATCTTATCTTAATTTGAGATAGTGGAAAAGATGGTATCAAAACATCAGCCGACTGCTTTTTTTCGGGCATGTTTGATAAATCATTTAAGGACGCAAACAAACAGCTCCAAATACAATCATTTATGCTCGAACGCGACCCAGATACACACGTGGACTGGCATTGTGCAGGATAAAAATTCTAACCAAGTTTCATAAAGATTGAAAAAGGGGTCTTAAGAATGAGCTAAATCTTATGACGCACATCGCACATCGCACTCGCCGACGGACACCGGGAATAGGTTGATCACAACAGCTCACATTGATAGTGCTTAGATGAGATAGGAATTAAAACGTTCGTTATGATATTCATCAGAAGTATGGCACATTCGTGTACGAGTTCCCTGACAGCGTAAAAAGTATGCAACTGAGTTCTTAAGTCTAAATTAGCGTTTGATTTTGTTCCAAAAGACCACGCGATTAAAATGCGGGAAAGGTTCAATTGTGAAATTGTGTACTGTATTTTCACTTTTTTGTTCATTTAATAAGTATTATATATTATTCAAAAAGGGGTTTTAAGTACGTTTATTGATTTAATGATATTTAATTAATACACATTTATGTAAACAAGAACGATAACGCTCTAATATGACGTAGCGACGAGAAACGAGAAACGAGATTTCATAGCTACGTCGGATCACTCTCAATGGAGGTTATGGAAGTTCATTTGTTGCCTGCCAGTTAGCCGTACACAAACTTGAACCGACGAACGTTAACAATATGTGCAAGTTCACCATAATGTATGACCCTGTGATAGTAACTGATTGCAAGTACGTTTTCGGCATAGCTATTCACATGGCGATAAAATAACAAGTGAATGGCAAGGGACCAACGGTACTCTCTGTCTAAACTGTGTCAAACCAAAGAGATAAGATATCTGTTTGGTCTATGGCAAAAGTTGATGACGTAGGCATTCTCAAAGAAGACGTTCATTTCTAAAATGAAGACCATACTGTTAGTTTGGGGCATCGCTTTGTTCGTATTTATACACGTTGAGGCGGTAACAGATGAGGAATTTAAATCGTTGCTTGCCAGATTTTCTGTGCTCGAGGAAAAACAAGCATTTTCAGACAAACGAATCGCTGCGCTTGAAACAGAAAATAAGTTGTCACAGAAAAAAATCGCTGACTTAGACAAATACAAGATATTTTCCGACAAAAGAATCGCTTCGCTGGAAAGAAAACAAGCATTTTTTAACGGACGAAAACATGCGCATGATATCATAAAGAAACTGTATGCAAAACAAGATGACGCGTTTGAAACCGACAAGATACGTCCTGACAAAATCAATACAACGAATGGATACGACAAGACTCTGTCTGAAAGGGAAGTCGCCTCGCTTGATAAGGCCAAAATAATGTCTGACAGAAAAATCGTCGCGCTTGAGAACGACTATGCAGTATCACCCAACCTGAGTGGAAAAGATCATATATACACTGCTGAAGTTGAAATTACGAATCGGCCAGCCGCTGGTAACGTTTTGTAGTTTGCATTTTGACATATTTTTTTACATTTTTATATACTGACTTACTATTGTTTGTTTCAATATATGTTTGAATCCATATTTGCTTAGTACATATAAATAGTTTTATAAAAACACATTGTTCGGGTTTCGGAGACTCTGACTTTGAATGTTAGAAAATATAATATTAAAAATGCAATGTGGTGCTTGTTTACTGATTAAAATCCTTCATAATATTCAACAATGAATGTTTAAGCTATTGTACTTTCGTTACAGTTCATCAGTTTCAACACAGAAGATTTGTTGTAGAAGGGATTGTTGCGTTTTCTGCAATGAAAACAGCTCCACAAGAGCATATCGGCATCAATCAGAACATCATCTTTGACCAAGTCGTTACGAATGAAGGAGGCGGGTTCCATCCAAATCACGGTGTCTTCACTGCTCCACAATCCGGCGTTTACGTGTTCTCGTCGACGATTATGGCTGTCCCGAATGGTGACGTTCATGCTGCCATAGTTCATAACGGACAACTTGTTACACACATTTACGGTCACGGAGACAGTGGATACGACCAAGGCAGTCAGATGGTTGTCATAAAGCTGAATGCTGGGGATGAAGTCGCTGTTCAAAATCTTGATCCAAATAATAAGATCTGGGGAGACTTTTATTCGTCATTCAGTGGGTTTTTAATATGGCTTTAATAAACAAGTCTCAGCGGATTATGTTAACAACTGTACTCATACAGGTTTCTCAATGCTCATCAAATATAAATGACTCTGAGTTTTTGGACACTTAAGTTTTTTTTTCGTATTCGAAAGTTTTAGATACACAAACATAAGCCAAAAATATAGTTTCTGAAAATATAGTGGCAATATGACGTCATACCGACGTTCGGATATTCGTGTGATTAACGTTACCTTTCTGATAATTAGTATTAAATATTCTTTAGTAAGAACTTATATTATTGATCTAAATAAAATGTGGACATTATGATTATGTTTGAATTGTTGTCTTTCTCATCCTCAAATATGGTGATTGCAGCCCAGTTATCATACACACTTTTTGAGCTCTTGATAACTGAATTGTTAAGTAGCATTACACAACAAAACACTATTCTTTCAAAAGCAATTAGGTTATCATACTTGGCTCTACTTGACATCATACCAAAAATGATAGGAAACAAACATTGGGAACTTTAAAATAATTATCTTTCTACGATTATTTCGAATGCATACATTTTAAGATATTGGGTAAAACCATTTTCTATCATCGGAATGCATGCAAATGTTCTCTTATTACGCAAGTGTTACGGTCCACTCAGTTCTTGCTTTCGTCTGCCGGTTGTTTGACCGTCAGCTTGTGGTAAAACACAGGTGTGATTAGTAACTGGATGAACGTGCAAATGTAGAACTCTGATACCATTTAACTGTTCCAAACATTGAACTAATTTGTTAGAGGGAAAAAAAAGAAAAAGAAGTTGTGCATGATAAAATACAAATATATTTATTATGTTTTCAGGACATAAGTGAAAAACAATGTAATACTCGTTTATCTATATATACTACAATAACGTATTTAAAATATTTGTATTTATTGGCACTACTTGGTACACAGTAATTGATATTAGGTAAACGTGCTGGTCTGATAACACACATGATCTCGGCGTCTGTTGTGTGACGCCCTGCGTCATGCAAAAAAGGATTCAGCAGCCATTCTATGATATTTATTAATTCATACAAAAAAAACTGTAAAATATCAGTTTTTCTGTGTTTTGATATGCATTTGTATTGATTTGACATCCGCGTTTAATTCTTCCGGAAAAATAATACTTATTCAAGACGTGATAGAAGTGCTTAGGAATGCAAAACACGTACTAGTGGTAGTTGTACATGTTTAGACGGAGAGCCCGCTCTGAACAGCACAATCTCGAAGAGCAGTCAAATCAGAATAAGTTTATTGCTTGCGCATGTTATATCATTAAAGCATACCTTTTGTAGTATAGCATTGTATTTGTTTTATATTAAATCTAGTAATAATAAAACTACATTGAGGTAAGTTATTGTTAGAATTGTAACATATTCTAGTATTTTATTCAAACATAATTTGAAATAGATTTGGCATTTGTTAATATGATTAAAAAGAATCGCGATTTGTTTTGGCAATGTTACATTGATATTAATGGCTTAAGTATACGTTATTATCCATTGCAGTAATTAAATTCGCTTTTAATCGTGCGATTTAAAACACTGATTGTGTTTTAATCATTTTACTTAGTTTGATGCAACGCGGATTCACAGTCGATAACGTAAACGGCATACGCATTTGTTTTTCAAGAGTTGATTACGCTCACAAAGTACTGACAACAATTGTCACAATGGGAAAGAAGGTTGCAACGCTTCCATACATAAATATAAAGTAATAAAAAGCTGACTTAAGAGATTGTCGATAACTTGTTGCAGAACAAACTGATATAGATTAACGATGGGAAATCTCAAGAGAAATTCGATAAGAAATGCACATACGTAGCAAATAATTAAATCCACAGATTTATACAGAACATATGGCATGTTAACTAGTGTCAGTGGTTAATTATATATAATAGGTGTATTGTTATATACCAATTAATCGCAAAGTGCTTTTTAGAAACTCTCAATTAAGTATCAATATATGGGAATCACCTAGTATAACGATGTTTAAAATAGTATCGACATAACTCTACAAACAGTAATAACAAACACATGTGTATATGGAGCTATTTTCGAACTTGAAACGAGCGTATAATGACCGATAGTTGAATTATTGACCATAACACCAGCTCTTCCGAAAAATATTGGGGTTAATCAGACCATCATCTTTGAAGCCATCCTTACCAACGCAGGCGGGGTAGATCATTCACTGAACGGCGTGTTTATCGCCACTCGTGTGTTTGCAACGTTGGCTATGTCCAAATACAACACAGAAATACAAACCGCTATAGTTGACAACGGGAAGATTGTCAGCCGAGAATTTGCTCATGGGACCAATGGGAGACACGGCCAGGATAGTCAGACTTTAATCGTCAAACTCGTCACATGAGACGAAGTGTCAGTGCAACACATAGACGCCACACATGACATTTTATTACTTATGGATATAAGTATTCGTCATTTACTGGAATGCTATTGCGGCCGCTATAAGTAAACTTTTTTTGTTATTAACATATCGTTAAAAATACATTTACCAAAATAGACTTCCTTTTTCAAACATGAGCTCGAATTGTTATTGTACGAACAATGAAAATTAGTTGTG
The DNA here is from genome assembly GCA_007657795.1 of Dreissena rostriformis. Lineage (NCBI taxonomy): Eukaryota > Metazoa > Mollusca > Bivalvia > Myida > Dreissenidae > Dreissena > Dreissena rostriformis. Next base: position 56,582 of record VMBQ01003613.1, on the reverse strand, counting down.
TATGGCTACTTTATTCTAATTGCGAAGATAATAATACCGATTGCAACGCTTCACTGATCGGAAACTAATGTTTATTATAAATATGTGTATGTTTGCATAAATACACATTGAGCTTTCCGCGAGCGATATTGAATAGTGTAAATTCATGTATCTTGTAAAGTAAACTCGACAAAACGAAGGTAGCACAGGTTTGCGAAAATGTGGTAATGACTTCATACCATCTGTATGTTTAGGCAATATATAATTGTGTTGCGGATGTTATTAACTTTGATATTTGTCTTTTTTTAATGATGATGTTTTTTCATGACTACAATTCTTATGATTCGAAAAATACAGCCATCATTTTTCTTGCAGCATACTTTGAAAAATGCTATTTCAAAGTAGACGAATGAATCGGTTCATGTTATCATCGTTATAAGTTAAGGTCATGCACCAGCCTCGTTCAGACATTTTCCTGGATGAATTATTCCGTTATGTATACATCATATGAAAATACGAGTATATTAAAAAGGAAATCCGAGAACCGCTCTTAAATCTATGCAGCAATGTATGTACAATGTTCAATATGAGGCGGTTCTCTGCGACATCTTCCTTGTAGTTTGTACTTTGTACTTACTGATTGTATATATTTATTAGATTTGTTTAATCTTGGCAGCATTTTATGTACAATGTTCAATATGCGGCGGTTCTCTGCGGCATCTTCATTATAATTTATACGTTGTGCTTATTGATTGTAACTTTTTCGTAGATGTGTTAACAGTATAGCGGTATCTGCAATGATAACAATTCTGTGCATTGACCGTTCTAAGGCGATAAGAACAGGTGTATTATGTGTGTAATCTGTTTTTGGCAACTTGTCTCAAATAAATGACCATTGATTTTCGTGAATATGAGAAATTCAATGATATCACGTTGATTACAATGGAATTGCACAATATTTATATTTACTATATAGCTTTAACATATATGCACACCAATAAAACAACAGTTTTCCTAACTGACAACTTCAAAAAGCAAACACACAGGTTGAAATTGTAACAAATAAAGATTTCCAATCACTTCTTATCCGGCTTTCCGTGCTAGAATAAAATGTTATACTATCTATGTATTTCTATTCATCTCACGCGGTTTATGGATAGTATTTTCCACTAAACAAAGACACACACTCACTACTTGAAGAATGTAACTTCACACATATTATTATGAGATAACATCTCTATAATATCCACCGGTCTTGTTATTTCGCCAAGTTACGAATCGGCAATAAAAAAGATGACTTAAAAGGGATTTATTGACATTTTTGTAAAACGTGACTGCGACGCGTATTATTTAAACTATCAACTCGATATGAAGTTCAGCATTGGTAAATGACAATCTCTGTATGTGTGTCACGTCGCGAAACTGAACCAGTTTGACGAGTCGGGAACAATGCTTATTTATTATTCAGATTGGGACAACACGGATAGATAACATGACTGTCTGTTCACAAGGTATCGTAATGTCCGAGACTCACGTTTATTTAAAAACAGAAAAACATATTGTCAGTTTGTGTTGTATTTTTATATGTGTACACATTAAAGTTGTAACAGATGATAATTTCAATCTATGTTTAGCATGCTTTCTGAACAGAAGACAAACAAGCATGTTTCGATGAACGAAAAGAGGCACTTAAAAAAGAAAGTGTGTTGTCCAAGAAAAGAATCGAGCATTTCAAAAACATACAACATAATGAATGGCATATCAGTCTCTTTGATTAGAGGTCAAGTTTAACTCTTCTATAATTTACAGTCCATCTAAAAGAAGAAGAACAACAACAGCGGTAGTCTACATAGTGTATTAGCAACATGCTGTGGTGATCCTATGGTCATCAACTGAATACACGGTGTTCTGGCTACTGTTCTGAAAACGTAAAATACAAAAATAAATTAATGCATTTATTACAACAATATATCATTATAATAAAAAATACAACTTATTATACTTATATTGATAATACAACTAATAATAATAATTATAACAATATATCTCACCTCCTACACAAATGACCTAATCCGTTTGGCTAAGAGCGGGATGTATTTTCCATACATCTTGAGTAATTTCAATAAATCTATCAACGTTACAAAACTTGCGTTTATTCGATTGACTTCTAGATAAGGGTTGGTTTATAAAATATAAATTATACAATAATATCACAGAAAGGGAATAATTCGCTAAAATGCTATTCGATACAAACATTAATTGTCTCCTTCTCAAATGATAACGCGTTATCAAATCGAAGAAAAACCGAAATTATTTATGTCTTTGCATCTGAGTTTCTTAAATGTATTCTTTAAATGGGGTAGTCCATGCGGCGCTCTTCAAGAATATGAACTTAGTCAACCAAATGTATGAACACGGACACAACGGACACCTTGATCAGGAAATCAAGATTTGTTTTTAATCTGGTCGTTTGGGACAAAATCCACTTGAAAAATTACGGCTACCGAGGAACAAGATCTATGGATAGCTATACTCATAATTCAGAGGGTATCTTTTATGGAAAACGTAATGTTCAGGTAGTAAACCTAATTACAAATAATGGATGATTACGTCAGCTTTGAACGTGTTTCTTCTTAGTCGAAATACAAATTATGCGTTTAATAGTTGATGGTGTTTAAGTCATGAAGGTTTGCATAGTCACATACATGCAGTCTGTGTACGATGTTTTGAAACGTATACACAAACTAAAGAATAATATCCACATAGAAATATACCATTTTTTGCGAAGAAACGATGACAGTGGATATTGATTCTCAAAGAATCAAAACCACTGGTTATATCATTATGTAAGACAATGTAAAATGTTAATGAAGGATCACATGAAACAAAAAAAGTAAATGTAATACTTCAATGCTAATAGTATCACAGGTGGGGGATAATTCCGCACAAACGCTCACTGAAACAAACACTAATAGTGTCCCTTTCAAATTATCATATCAAAGACAAATATATATCGTTTATTTGCATCTGTATTCCTAGGATATAAACACAAATGAGTTTACTTCAAATATGTGCATTGAAAGTACCTCAGCAATAATCAGATATTTTTTAAGTTTAATGTCGAATTCCAGACTATGACATTCCTACTGGCATTCCCGATGAGATTGATAAGTCCGTATTTGTTCGGTCAACAATGGAGATACTATACGTGTACTACATGTGTGTTTACTGAGGTCAAAATACACGTTATAAGATATTATTTCGTTACTATATAATTTGTCAACTGTTGAGGCGACTTAGCGACTTTAAAAAATCCGATAGTCAGACTTCTAAAATACATATGCATATACCGTAACATAACAAATGTATGGAAATTGATTACAAACACAATCGCTCGAAACTTATGTGCACTTGTTTTGTAAACACGCACTGTATAAATCAATGCTTCTCTTAATACATTCACCACCTATAACACCATACTAGTGTACAGGTATTGAATGCTTATACAGAAAGTCCATAAGTACTTCGTTGAATGCAATATTTTATAACAATACAAAAATAAGTGACCGACCAAGCTTTAACTGTATTTAAACGTTCAAATGATGCCAAGACAGCAGTTCATTGTTCTATCTGGCCTTTAGTAAACGGAGAAAACATCGACATTCCACGAATCACAAAAAATACGATCATACAGTCAGTATTGATGGTTTCGGATGTTTTATTTGTGTGCATACATTTGCAGCTGTACAAATGAAGATTTTCAATCATTTCTTATCAGGCTTTCCTTGTAAGAATACTAATTATGTAAGAATATGGTTGTTGTTCTATTAATTTAACGAGGTTTGTTGATAGGTTTTTCACTAAACAGGGACACATACTAAATACAGGAAGAATGAAACTACACAAACATTATTTGAAATCACTATATTAACATCCGCTATCCTTTTATTGGCGTCAAGTGACAACTTGCCTACATAAATATAGGACACCACATACAACACAACATTACACATGCAACGGATTAAAGCTGGTGGTCGCCGCCAGAGCAAGGTATACTCAAATTATTGTGAATGTCATCTTGTTAAAAGTAACGTCATCTATCACATGTGAATCAGAAACAGTCGAAAGTGTGTAGACTTATATTTACCTCAAAGCATGTAATCAGTTAAAACGCAATAAAAGATAATATGAACTATATTTGATTTAAACTTAACAACTAAATAGTTAACATTTACTACAATAACATAATTACAACATTTTAAGTCAAGCAACCTGATAAAAACTTTATGAGGCACTACGGTACTGATGCTTTAATTTTCAATGAATTTTATTTAAATAAGATAGCTCCGCTTGATAAGACATGGCCTAATAAAAACAGGCTTGCCAGAACAAATACATTGTCTGTTAAAATTATCGAAACATCGGAAAAGAACATGAGGTGGCGTTTTTACATAAGCGGTCAAGATGAAAAAAAAAAACTGCTGTGGAACAGACAATGCGGTCAACTGATTGTAATATTAAGCGCAATAAATAACGTATTTAAAATGATAGCAATCATTCCAAACATAAAAGCAAGTTATATTTTGATCCTCCTTTTTTAATTGTAATTCATCAAGTTAAAACTGAAGATTGTTGTTGAGGAAATTCTAGCTTTGGCTGCAATAAAAGACGCTGCCCAACAACACATCGGCCTTAATAAGAACATTATTTTGTTCTTTTAAATGAAGGAGGATGGTAACATCCGCTTAACATTGTCTTCATTACCCCACTATCCGGCTTTTACGTGCGGTCAGTAACTTCCACGCCGTTCATGAATAATCATTTACAATATACTATCGTTGAGAACAGACACGCCGTTGCGCGCATTTTTGTTCATGAACAGAACAGAACAGAACTTTATAACGACTTGTACATAGTACATCTTCTGTCTTAACAGTGTTATATTATACATTTCATGTGGAGCGTGGAGGAACACATTCAAGGCAATCCGACGGTTGTGATTAAGCTGGATGCATTAAATGAATTGGCCTTTTAAAGTATTGACTCTCAAAATAATGATATTTTAGGGGCACTTTACTCGACATTGGATATTTATTGAGACCGCAATAAAATGTCCATATGCTAACGACGACAATTATGTGAAGATTTGCTGATGTGTGCACATGCGTTTGTATTTCTCTAATATTTAAACAAACTTGTCTAAGATGACATATATTTCTTCTGTAGCTCTTTCTAGATAACTTGTATAGCTGGAAATTGAACGCATAGTTTGTCTTTAAACTGTGTCAACACAACGAGATAAGATATCAGCCGGCCCGAATTAAAAGGTGAAACTGTTGGCTTCCCGCTGCATATGTTAAGTACGAAAATGAAGACCATATTGTCAGTTTGGACAATTAGTGTTTTATTCGTGTTCAAACACGTTGAAGCGGTGACCGATGATGAATTTAAATCTTTGCTAGCCAGACTGTCTGTGGTCGAGGAAAAACAAGCTATTTCAGACAAACGAATCGCTTCGCTTGAAACGGAAAATAAGTTGTTCCAGAAAAGAATTACTGAATTAGAAAAATTAAAGACATTGTCTGACAGAAGAGTCGTTGTGCTTAAAAGGGAAAATGCACTTTGCAGCAGAAGAAAGCGTGCACATGATATTGTACAGGAACTGTATACACAAAGAAAAGTCGTGTTTAAAACTGGCATAATACTGCCTGACAAAAACCCCTACACGGGAAAATATGACAAGAGTGTCAGAGAAGTTGCCTCGTTTAAAAAGGAGACAATACTGAATGACAAAACAAATATCTCTCCACTTGAATACGACAATTCAATGTCACCCAATATTGGTATAGAGGAGACAGACATTGATGAAGTCGGAATGGTACAACGGCCAACTACAGGTAACATTGTGTTATTATTATTTGACATGCGATACAACCGTTTCAATAATTAAATACCTGTGTGCGTTTCTATAAAAATTGTAAATCAATGTAAATCAATCGTAATTGAGTGTAGTGCTTAATTCAATCAACAAATATCATAATGTCTAAATATATGCGGATTGATAAGGCTTTTACCATGCGGTGAACTGAGTGTAGTTCAAACAAATATTTATCACGATGAACCGATGAAAAAAATGCCGACTATTAGAACAACATATGCTTCAATATTATTGTATTATGTTTGCAGTTCATCAGCCCGAGCACAGACGATTCGCTGCAGAAGGGATTGTAGCATTTTCTGCAGTTAAAGCAGCAACTCAAGACCATGTCGGCATTCATCAGAACATACTCTTTGAAGTGGTCCTTACAAATGAAGGAGGAGGGTACCATCCGAATCACGGTGTCTTCATAGCTCCACAATCTGGATTGTACGTGCTGTCATCGTCAATTATGACTGTTGAGAATGGGGAGGTTGTTGCTAATATAGTTCACAACGGAAACGTCGTCGGGCGCATGTATGGTCATGGGGACAATACAAGACATGATCAAGGCAGCCAGACGGTTATCATAAGGCTAAATGCTGGGGATGAAGTAGCTGTTCAAAATGAATATATTGCAAATACTAGTATTTTCGGTAATCTGTATCCGTCATTTAGTGGCTACTTATTGTTGCCGCAATAAAGCGGTCATATGCTAATGGCATGCGGTGAATTTGAATGATGCACCACTAGCCTCTAAGCGAGATTTAAATGGCAGTAGTACATATGGCATGTTTTTACAAGCTGTAAATCTACATTCATACGAATGATTAGTTTTTGAATAAATGAGTGTCAACCATTCATGTTTTTGACCACATTCTTTCATATCAAGTAGACTGTTTGTATACATTTGTCAACATTAAGAGATATAACTTCAATAATAGGTATTGAAGTACGTCAGCGCGAGATCAAATATAAAGATACGCTTGACTTGTAAGACAAATACGAAACTTCCTTTTTAACGCTTTTCCCTTACACATAATTTGGTTTATATTTATCGATGTAGAAATATGCTCACAGATGTAAACATGAATAAACTCTTGATAAATGTTTCAGAAATATACAAATGTTAACTGTTAAACATTTGAAATATGTGTACGTACATATGGATATAGCACTCTTTGAAACACATCCCAGAAAAGTTACAATTATGTCATTTGGAATTTTGTTTTATCAAGATGAGGTACGGTCATGAATATTCATTTGCATACATTATTGTTTCATCGGTAAATGAAGCACAAGTCACGTAAGTGGCTTATCACACCAGACTGCAGCTTATGTGAAAATGCAACAACATATCATTCTGTACTTATTATACTTGTAAAGGCACTATTATGCTTACAAATCCAGTGTATGCAACATCTATATTAATCAATGCAGTTTAGTATTGCGTTACATATTTAGGTCATCTGCTAATAAATATCGTCTTTCAAATGGGACGGATGGCATCGATCCAGTTTGACCTCTTTGAGTAGTACTTCAACAGCCTTCCCAGGATCTAGATTTAAGTAGCAAATCACGTGCTACCATGCTTTGATATCTACCCAATACTATGTATTGAATTTTTATGTGAGGCAAGTTTGTTATAACTAAACACTTAGCAAAAAGACCGTCGGTATTCCTGCCATTAGTATAAGACTTAACACGTGCTCGCTACATGTAATTTCTTATCGTTTACTATACCACAAGTTAACAACGATACTTGCGATTTAATTTATGAGCCTGGTCATTTCATATTTATGTAAGTTACCAATCAAGCAACCACAGTTGAATATTTAAACAATATCCTGTAGGGAATGCAATAATACCCCTGCATATCTCGTTGAATTGTGTGGAGTATGTTTATTAAAAAGAACAAGAAAATAACAACAACAGCAACAACACCATACAAATAATTAACCATAATTGTTAATGACCGTTGGAGATCATTCGCCATTGTAACGTGTATAGCCCGATCAATGCGACAAAGCTATACTAGAAGACGTATATTTGTCCATTAACTATTCCAAAACAGCCGCAATAAAATAGTCAGTATATTGCTTCTTATGCTACGGAATGCATAAATAGAAATTATTTTTTGTTTTTGTTTACCAGAAAACGAATGTGAATTATTGTGTGAAATTAGGCCACACACAGTTTGTTTCCACTAACATCGGCCGAACTGTTTTGTTAACTTTTTTTTTAATTAACACACGTTATTTAAATTTTAAAAAGGTAATACATTGCCCGAAATATTCCAGATCTCTTAGATTCTGTCTTTAGTTGTTAATATATATTGTCAAGTATTATCGAATGTAGCAAACGTGATAGAATACTAACCTGAAATACAAAAACAAAATGTTCGGGGTACTTAGCTTAAGTGTCGATCATATAAGTGGAAATACAGAATATGCTATTAATCCTAAATGTTTTCACCAAATATGTCGATAACTCAAGCATAAGCACAATTTGTACACATATAATGACACTTCCGCTATAATGTACTTATGGAATACTAAGTATCTTGTTCATAGAATTGCTACATATGGACAAAAGAACGAAGAACACACACACAATATGGCACATTCATACAATATACTATCAATATTCCCGACAAAATCATTTTTTGCTATAGCCCTCACCTTTATTTGTGAGGATAGTTTAGAGGATGATGTTTTTGCTTATTGCCTAGGAAGCAACAGGCTTCAGGGCAAAAAAACTATATTATTTCATGTGATCCAACAACTAAAGATTCGATTAAGATCACTTTAAATTTATAACATGATAACTAAATTGCAATATCGATTACTATTAATAACATTATGTCGCTCTCTCAAATAACAATATTGCTTTATACTTCATTATTTTGTTAGCAAAATATGAAAATTCAACGCTTAATGCGATGGAAATTAATGAAAAGTCCATTCCGTCTTTACAACAAAGCCTTTAATTCTCAATCAACGACTACCTTTGCACGTTGAGACCCCAATTACAAAATATCAAATCATACTACGAAGACTGTAAGGCACAATTTCATCGTGACACTACTTGCATATATATCTTCCACGTTTTATGGACCATTTTATATACGAGAATAAAATCGTGTACTGACTCAGGTTTCTGGACGCTTTCTCTACAGATAAGAAAACGTGTTTGGAACACTATACGGCTATGTGTCGTGGCCGCGTCTGTAAATCAGACTACAAAGATATACATAATATTTAGCAATGTAGATTTTTGTTTTGGACTAATAACACGCCATGTTGTGATTGAAAAGTAACACATTCTTTCGACAAGATAGTTTCAAAGATGATGTTTTGATTTACCGCCAGGCAATCTAATGAGACATGAAAAGTCGTCTGCTTTCCGCTGTTCGTACTCTTATGAAATATTGAGTAACATTTTAGCCAATAAAAGGTAACAAACACTCGCAAACACCGATATGTCGTTGGAATCAAAATACATTACATAAAAATGAGAAAGCCAATAATTTAAAGATTACAAAATAAAGGCATAATCACTCTGACTATCTAGATTCAAGTNGTAGTAGTAGTAGTAGTAGTAGTAGTAGTAGTAGTAGTAGTTGTAGTAGTAGTAGTAGTAGTAGTAGTAGTAGTAGTAGTAGTAGTAGTAGTAGTAGTAGTAGTAGTAGTAGTAGTAGTAGTAGTTGTAGTAGTAGTAGTAGTAGTAGTAGTAGTAGTAGTAGTAGTAGTAGTAGTAGTAGTAGTAGTAGTAGTAGTAGTAGTAGTAGTTGTAGTAGTAGTAGTAGTAGTAGTAGTAGTAGTAGTAGTAGTAGTAGTAGTAGTAGTAGTAGTAGTAGTAGTAGTAGTAGTAGTTGTAGTAGTAGTAGTAGTAGTAGTAGTAGTAGTAGTAGTAGTAGTAGTAGTAGTAGTAGTAGTAGTTCATTTAATCCCGATTTTTTTTGTGATTAAAATTAACGTATATGAATCGACTACATAATATTATTGTAGTCTTTCAATGTTAGTTGATCATGGGAATACTCCATTTATTTGAAAATACTTAAAGTTGTGAGTTTGTTAAATGACATTCTTTCGAATAATTCTATAAAATACACCATCTGAACTGTATTACCACTACTACTACTAATACTAATTACATGGATTATAACAATGATTAAAATTAAGTAATCATAAAAGAGTTTACTAAACTTATTTTCATAAGAAGTATCCATTCAACATTGTTATTGTTTAGTATTCATCAAATTATGAGAACCACATATTAGAAATAAATGCATTATTTTTTTCTAAATTGTCCAGTAAACAATTCGCATTATGCATATATTTTGAAAGATTAATGATTTCTTTTTTATTGTTTGTTCGCATATTCATATCAAATTTATTAAACGTTGGCCATCTTATAAAATAGGATATAAAATATGTTATTCTAATACCTTTGTATATTGGACATATTAATAAGACATGGTATTCACTTTCTACGACTTTAAAATTACAATATTTACATTTCTTGTCATCACGAGAAATATGTTGGTGTCGACCTCGTTCTATTTCTATTATGTGTGATGCGGAATAACACGCTAGATAATATCTTGGCATACTAATTTATTTAGGGATGACAGAAATCGCATTTACACAAGCAACATGCAAGTAAGCATAGTTCTGACTTACATGATTTATGCAAATTTTAAAAGTACATTTGAAAGTTTGAAATTGAAACATATACTCATATGAACATCTACAGTAAACAGCACACCATTTTAAGCCATCATGTCTCTAGAAGCGGGTGACATCTTGCCTACTGTTACCTAACAGACAAGCCAAGCTCGTTCCACATTTGGCCTTGTACGGCCGGGCCTACACATTTAACTCAGAAATCATAAAATAAAAGTCCTAAAATTGCAAAAAACAACAACAACAAAAACGAACGCTTATGGATTGAAAATCGGAACATTTATTCAAATAGAAGAGATCGGTTGATTAAAAGAAATTAATGAAACATAAGCACCAACTTCATAATTGCTAAAATGTCTTCGGACAAAAATGCGTTTATAAGTAACATCTAAGGTAGTTATACTATGATTATGTAGTGTTATTTTATTTAAAGTATTTAATTAAGGATTGATTAATCTCTTAATGCGGATCTCCAAAAACGCCGAAACGAGCATGTTACCGGGGACCAGACCCCGCCAAAGAACGCAATCACGTGCTCAGAAATGAAAACATTTCAACGTTTTCCCCAGGTTTCATTAGGCTGGCTTTCTCTTTAATGATAACATTCGCAAAATGTTCATGGCTTTAAATTTTTAACTCAATTCCCCAAGAGTCATAAACTCGACTTTCTATGAAACTGCAAGACTGATCAAAACATACAAAACATAACAGCATACAAACAAATGGATTTTGTTAGTATTACTATACTAAACGTATCAACAATGGTTGTCAACATCTAGTATTGAACATATGTGTGTTAGACGTTACACGAATGTAGATCAAATTGAGCTCAGTAGCACTTTTGGTTTTGTTGTCATTAACATAAATGCATTTGCAGTACACGGATTAGTGAGACCAGGAACACTAGTTGCTAATATAGGAGCCAGGTAGGTAGACGTTTACGTCATTAAGTCTACCGATATCTTACATTAAGTTATACTTACATATGGACTTTTTCAATCAATTAAATGCCACCAAATAATTTCTATTTAGCCACCGATAGTCTTTTACGCGTCGTAATTTTTCTACTGCAGGAAAAAACACGTGATACTATTTTTGTATGGGCTTTGTTTGAATATTCAGTATGCGCCTATGAAACATTTTTGTCCGCAATACAGGACATGAAAGATTAACACAGGTTTAAGGGACATGTTCAACAAATATTCTCAAATGCATTGACTTCCGACAAGCAGAGATTTAAACAATAAGATATCTTGGCGCTCGATATTTAAAAAACAGGTAAAATGCTACATACATTCTAAATCATACTGTCTAAATGAACTTTTGTTTCTTTTGCAGGGGTTCCGGTAAAACGATACTACTCAATACGCTGACGTCACGAACCAACAACGAGGCTTTGTAGCAGCAGGCGACATCCGGGTGCATGGCGTCGCTGTTTGTCAAGCAACTCGGCCTACGTCAGGCGGGATGATCTATATATAGCAACAATGACGGTCAAAGAGCGAGCACCTAGCGTTCCGGGTATGACTGTATCTATTAAAGTATGTATTCATATTCGCAGCATGTTAAACATCCGGCAATATTAAAGATGTACTATATTTAATCGTTGAACATCATACAACAAAAACATCGCAATGTTCAAATAGTATATGCATTCGATGAGCCAGTATTGACCATACCTATATACTCTTCTTTACATATGTTTTTGTTGAACGTTCATACATGTGCACATATAATACATGTTGGAAAATATTAAGGAACATAGAGTGTACAGTGTGGTCAAAGAATCATGGTGGCAAACAGAACCATGCGAATAACATTATCTTAAAATGTAATACAAATTATTTAATTTCATAGTCTTAAAGTTGCGGATGAAGTTTTAAAACAATTCCTTTTCTTTGACCATCGACACAAATTGCCCAAATATATTAAATTAAAAAAATGATATTTTTTATGTTTACCAAACAAGAGCTGTAGGAGGGAGAGGGGACCAAAAACAAGCACGGCGCTGCACCATGTTAACACACTCTAAGTATTCCCCTAACATATGACCCACATTTCACACCAGGCCCCATTGCGCATAGAGGCGGAAGTGACGCGAGAGCGCCGTATAGAGCGCGTTAACGAGGTGATCAAGGACATGGGACTTAACAAGTGTCAGGACAATATCATCGGAAATTCGGTCCGCATCAAGGGCATTTCCGGCGGAGAGATGCGGCGGCTTTCCTTCGCTTCAAAGGTATGTGGTATTGGTTTCTCGAAACAAAGAAAGCGACCTACGCATTGAGTTGTCTCGGCTTTCATTTACGTCAATGGTTACCTTTTGAAAGCGTTTAAAACTTTTGACAAAACACAACGGTCTTAAGAAACTATATTCCGAAAAATCGGAATTAGTACAGGACTAGGACTGTAGACACGTTTGCAAAATGGGGTTGGGAGATTTTTCTCACTAGATGTGAGTTAATTAGTCCCTATACATGATAAATCACCGAGGTGTTTGTCCGTCACACTTCCAGGAGCCTCAAGATACCAAAATCCAATATGGCATCCGACGGCCATGTTGGATGAGAACAAATATTGCCTTTTGGAGTAAAAGCAAATGTTTTACCTCTTAATTGTTAATTTTGTGTTTAAAACTCAGTTATGAGAGGTCTTGTTAAATATTGAGTGTTATTATCCGGAAAGGTCAATAACAAGGTCATATGATACATCAACGACCTTGTGTTCACCTTGGAAAGTATGAGCAAGTGTATACACATTAATGTTACACATTTTGACGTAATTAAATCGATTACAATATTTTTGTTTAAGTTTTACGTAATATTGTCACATTAACATAATTTACGCATGTTGTACCCACAGACAAGTGACAAGTAAATTGAAACTGTTTTTCACATTCGGCGGAAAAATACTACAATGAGCGGGACTCAAACCTAATTGCAGATGGTATGAGAATGTGATACTCGACCAGACCCCTTACTAAGCAAACACGTTACTTTTGTTCAACGTTGGCTCAACGTCAAACCGACGTAACATCGAGTTGATGTCGGAAAGACTTTACACCAATGTCATGTGTTTGTTGGGTAATCACTCAGCCATGCCCAGCTCTAGGGAAAGGCAAATATAGAGGCTAACACATCATTCATGAAGGAATAATATCAAAAACGCACACAACTCATCAAAATGCAATCAGGATAATTTTAATGGGTTTCAAAATACATCGTTTCACATAGATAACTTATACTTCCAAAGTTAGTCATTTCATGTTTCCACAGGGTGAATTGTCCACTATACCATTACAAAATGTGATGCATAGCAGCCCGGCAGCACGACAAGAACAACGTCGAGTATGACAATTTCCTGTACTCTTGTACAAAATCAGTTAACTCCGTGGTAATGGTTTCAGGCACTTTGTGGGCAATATCATGCCTCCTCCCATGCACCATGTGTTACTTGCACCAGGTATGTCCCGGGACCATCGATTTGTATAAGCAGTTTAAGTTTACATTGCCTATGTATTAGAAATGCTCCTCTACGAATATGTCATTTAACTACACTGCTTGTAGGAGGGAGGCTATCAAGTCCATCACTGGTATAGTTCTCTAGTTGGAGCTGGTCAAATATATACGCAGTTGTTGTCGATCTGGCCAAGACGCGTACCGGACGTTATACTTTTCTGCTAATGCTTCATCATGCTCTGACAAGGTATCTGCATTTACATAATTCCTTAAAACAACTGTACCGGTTCAGAGGCCTCAGCTGCATTCTTGGTTCCCACTTTACTCATGCAGTGTCGCCTGTCAATACGTGAGCCTTTATCATTGTTTTTGCCAGCGGTGTCCTAAGCCGAAAAATTGCTTGATGCAAGAATCATTCGACGCTTCTCACCAGTACCATACTGCTGTCAGATTTCTTCCATACTGAGTGTCTGGAAATATTAAATGAAGTGACGTAATACTGCAAAGCTGTCGGTGTCGTTGGACGTAACAACAACTCTTTGACACTGTTTGATACGAGCAGTCCACTCAACATGAGCCACTAACCTGGCATCGGCCTCCTCAATCCAGTTTAAAAGTTCCGGAATCTCTTCATTACCACATTCTTAATTGTTGGAAGAGCTTCATTGTCAGAGACAATTGAACTTGCAATGATAGGGTTGGAAGAGACGTCGTTGCACACTATATCCATTACCAATAGTAGAAAATCACGCTTCATTTCCTCGGATGTCCAGAATTAAAAAGTTGTGGGATTGGTGAGTCTATGCTCATGTCAATCATTGCAATACCCGTTGCTTCGTCGCGGCTCCGCAACCGTTCACCTTCCTTTAAAGGCATCAAAATGTATTAGTATAGTACAAGATGAATATACTCTGGCCCCTCACATATGCATGACGCTGAGTTGATGATAGATTTTCTACTTCTGAACCATTGCGCAGAACACTAATAGTGAATTCACACTTTGTGGCTACATTCCGAGCAGTTTGTGTATCGATGTCTGCTTTTTTTCAGGATGCAGCAACATATCTTGTGATAAGGCTGGTCTAACTATTGGATTGATATTGGGTTGTTCCTCTTGACATAGGTAGCTTTGTCCTTAGAATTGGATATGCACAGCTTATTCCTGTATTGGACACTTAGGGTTTGGACAGACACTTATTTCCGGTGGCATCTTGAGATAACACTTGGGCTGCATAATGTGAACCATCGGTACCAGATATTGATGATTTGTCAGCATAATCCGAGTTGTCCATTCCAGCCATAATGTAGTTCTCTTTGGTTAAATTACTGAGTATTGGGATTTCTCCATCTTCTGAGCATTTCACGGAAATCTAACAGGAAGACTGCGGGCAGATCTGATGGTTTGATAACTTGAACATTCACCAATTCTATTGAAAGCATTGAGAAGGCTTCTGCTGCGACTTCTTTTCATAAATTGCTTGGCCAAGCAATACATGCAATGGTGTTTGCGTCAATCTACTATGACTGATGTACACACGCATCTGGACTAGGCAGTGCAGCTGTGTACGCGTGTGGTCTCTCAACCAGGTTTCTGTTTGTTCTTGTGGAGGAGGATCTGCCTGTGTTGTTAGAGGACCGTGTAATGATTGTTCCTCTGCCTCCTCATGTACCTCACCTCCAGAGGCTGGAGAAGCTTCTCAATGACATGCGAACCGCTTTAAAAAAGCTCGTATTTAGTGACCTTAAAAAGAGCTGACAAAAATGTAAGAGGCGGTCCTGGCATTCGTGTTCTTTCCAATGAAGACGTGAGGTAAGTACTGTGTCAAAAACTATTTTGTAGGCCAAAATCAACGCACTTGGGAACTTTTCTTAACTTTGTACAAGCTTCCTGCATAATATCCTGTTTTTTCAATTTAATCACTATGTCAGCAGCGCTTATATCAGATGAAATAATTATGTCCGATTCATTGACCCTTCTATTGGGCGATGTTGTGTCCATAGTGACCGATAATCAGCTGCTTCATATCACGATTTTGGAATGTACTTGAAAGCCCTTCACCTTTACAAACTTAACGCAAACTCTTTAAAATTAATCATAGTGCAACACTCTTTGGCAGAAGATTATCAATATAAGGCAGGGTACGATTGAAGAGTACACGCTTTATGTTTGTAATGACCGATTTGACATGATCAGTAGTTATGGTCACATTTTCGTAGGTAGCTCTGACGACATGTGTTGTGGCAGTATAGGTCTGCAGAGATGACTTTATACATTCATCTTGGTAGTTCCTCAGACGATCAGCCAGTCTTGTGAAAACTTCATCCTGGAAGTGTTTTGCAGCTTTGACGAATTTCTCAGCACTACCATAATTTCATATTATGTATTTGACCCGGATCCTGTTGTGTTCTACATAACCACATATTACACAAATCAAAGTTCTGGGATCTTTTGGACAGCTAGCGTGTGGACATGGTAAAATGCTCCGGCAAAAGGATTTTCTGAAACGAACACTGAATATGCCTCATTGTCCGTCTTCCACTCCATTGTTTTTTGTTTAATGATTTCACACGTGATTTACACTATTATCCCAATAAAACTGTTGTTTCTTTAACATATTATTTTTAGTTCTTTCCTTATTCATGGTTTAAAATCCTAAAACTGTCCCTAAATACTGAAAATTGCTAGAAAATCTGGTGTCTGTATTTTCTGTATTATTTAAAAAAAGAAACTGCATTGACATTTTCTCTGATGAACATAAACAGAGATCTAAGAAAGGTAAACATATAACCCTGGGATCAAAGAAACCAAGCCAATTAACCAAGCTTGGGAACAAACTAATAAATACAATTATCTAAAGTAAATCAAAATAACAGCATGCTGTGGTAAACAGACTCGCATTTCGCTTTACCGTGACTTTCCCGCTTTTGTACTTAAAATGACTGTCTCAATGATCGGATCAATGTTTTCAATTCCTATGCACTAATAAGCATCAGATTAAATGATTATATATAAAGAAGAATGGTTTTGTTTTATATTATATAAGTTTTTCATACAAATAGGATATGCAAATAAACATTTGACAATTGAAAATTGCAACAGTTAGCGTTACATTTTAGTAAAATTGGAGCTGTCAATTCCAGCAAATCAACGACTCAAAGTATCAAAGGACTGAGCGGTCTCAATGGTGAAATGACCTTGTACATGCCATTTCAAGGTCACTGTGACTTTAAAGAGATACATTGGTAACATAAGTTTATTCTACACACTATATTCAGTTAATATAGATTTACTTTAAATGTATATTGTTGTTCCAGTAAATAAAAGTTAATGTTTTATTATGTTAATGGCAGCAATCTTTCAATCTATTATAGCAAGAAACATGGCATAATTCCAGACACGCACCTCGGTTATTTTGAATGTCTGGGAACCCACAAACTTAATTTTACTGAGAATCTCCCGAAACTACATTTTGCATACTGGTCCACATTCCAAGAACAGGACTATACAGTGAATATTTGCTATCAGCAATGGTTAACGTGCTCTAATGAAATGTAAACACGCTTTTATAAGACTTCCTATTTTCTGTAATGCTACAGGAAAATTCCGAAAATTAATAGTTGCAAAAATTATTCTGATTGTACTTAAAAGAGTTTGATAGATGGATTTGATTGATTTTATGTTATAATTTAATTAATAAAATCTTATATATATTTATTTTTTTCCCAAATTGTATATTCTTGAACTTGCATATTTTTAACATTATACTCAACATTTCTCATTAAAAATGTTGTATTTAGCCCCCATTGTATAATGAAAAACTTAGCCATCGTTTTGTGTGCTAGCGTTGTATGGCAATTTATTGCACCCTAATTGCGCTTTCCGTAAATACGTTTCCGCAGTAAACGCGTTTTTTTGTGTAACGTGATGTTAAGCTAAATAGAGCAAGATGGACGTCTTTTATGCCGTCCGCCCTCCACAAGTTTGATTTTCATCCCACAACGACAGTCAATGGTGATAAAACTAGACAGTGCTGTGTTATCATAATTTCCGAATAAAAACCTTATGATAACCTTCGTATATAAAAACTCAATACCATTTATTATCTAGTGGACCTTTACCAAGTGTGATAAAATTATGGCCCGGTGGTCAATATAAGCCCCACCCTATGCAATAAGGTGATTACTTTACTATGGATAATGTTAAATTTTATAAAATCTTCCCTGAAGCCGCTCAAGTTAGAACTCAGATAATTGGCATGGCTAATAGATTTGTACAATGACTGATCAAATTATGACACTGTTGTTAAATAATTATTAAGGTAGTTCATATGTTAAAATTATTGGCTTATATCTTAAAGATTGTGACAGGTTTCTGATTAACATGCGACACATTTTAAAACCTAAACCGCTTCCTTTTATGTGTGTTCCTTACTTCTACTGTGTCTTAAATGGGGTTAAGATTAGCCGGTTTCTTTTCTTTGTAATTGGTTAGATGGTCCCTTCTAGGCATATTGTGTTTGCATAGCTTTCGTGGGCTTTATTAGATATCAAATATGTGGATGTTTAATTGCCATCAAATACTCTAAACTGGTAATAAATAAAGACAAACATTGCTCTTTAAAGTATCACTGCGAATAACGTTAATGCAATAAAGCTATTTAAATCGGGGAAAGTTTTATCAGGTATCCCAATTGATATATTTATAACGCGAACGTCACTAGTCATGGGAATTTCCATGATTTTACAAGGTATCCCAAGGGGTACATTTATATCATCCGTTCATTTCGTCTTTGAAACTTCGGAAAGCCTTTTTAAGACTAATTAACGTTTTGTTTTCACTCAGAGCGGATCATGTTATATACAAACTGACAGCAGAAACGTCGCAGAATAGATTTAATAGTTCTGGTTCTTGACACTTTCTAGAATTTGATGCCGAATTGTTTTATTTGCGGTTCCGATAAGTCACCAAATGTTCCATATGGTTGCAGCAGCGTTACCATGAAATACGGAATAATCCCAAATCGTCGATAAGACACCAAGAAACATCCCGATCATGTGTCTAGTCGACGGCAAGTTTGAGTTCAAATTCAAACATGATGATCAAAATATATATGAGCCGTCTGTGATGTCAGAAGGTGTAGAAGTGTCCAACTTATTGAGCTCCATTAACAACACACTTGTAAACACAATGGTTTGGTATCGTTTCAATACGTTATTAAGATTGTCTGTCAACAGGAACATGCACTTGAATAGGGAAGAGGTCCTTAATACATATGCTAGAAAATACCCTCGTAGAATGTTACTGATTTATCAATTATCTATGGGTTTATGATTTGTTATTTGTTTGTGTTTAAAATACCTGTTGATACATTTTTTATCGCGTTAATCATTTTAAAAGCGAGTGAATAATAAGTGCACTATAATATTCATATTTCTGACAAAAGCAATCTTAAACCTGTTTATTGTCACTGCTATAGCATACTTCGCTGTAATTTATAGCGAATCGTCGCATAATTAAATGTATATGTATTGTGCATGTTTCTTGAAATCATTGGGTAAATACATAGAACAGAGTGAAATTTGGATCAAGCTTTTTTCACAATAGGTCATTTATTAACTCATTTACTATTCGAAATTACAAAACAACTTGTGTGTATCATGACTGCACATGACGTGCGATGTAAGGAAGATACGCTTTACATCCAAAACGAAATGAAAAGGAACTTTTTGTTATTCATCTTCTCAGTGAGTAATACATCTACGGCTTTCATATACTTGATATGGTGTGTTATCAAGTAGCAAACATACTCCATGTATCCTCTATATCAGTCTTACGAATATTTATTTGACTTTTATAGCTTATAGTGAACAGACAAATTCCCATTAATATGATAACAAGCTCACGTAACTGCGAAGCCATGTTAACGTTTGTTCAGATTTTGCATGGAATTTATTGAAGTGTTATATGTATAGTCTATGCGCGTGTGTACTAATGCATATTTATTTCAGGTCCTGAAGACGCTGCGGATCTCTTCTTTCGTTGGCTCGCAGCACTTGATTTGCAGGTCGCTTGAAGTTGGTGGTATCTACGGTGGGTTCGTAGGTGTTGGCCTGTTGAGTATCTCCTGGAAGTGCTGGATCCACCTTTTCTTCTGATCTTCGTCATCTGCTACCACTTCGGCGTTCTTGTTTCTTACNCCAGCATTATTAATTTTTTATTTAAAGGTAACACGGGTTTTAAATCTAAACAGGCTATTTAACTACCATGTAATGTTATCGATTAACTTTGGCAATCACGCTTCGTCTCCACTAATCGATAAGGCGTGAACCAAGCCAGCCGCGCTTGTTAGGAAATTACACGAGTTTCCCAATGTATTGGCTTATATTTTTATTGCACGTCTGGCATTAGGTAAAAAGGAAAGTATGCCAATTTAGAGAGGCCAATAAGGGACAATAACGGAGGAGTGAATGCAAATGACGAAATAAAATTAAAAAGGAAGAACGTGCTCTTAAAGAGACTTCTCAAAAGGCCAGCTCCTATAAACCCACTGGAGATAACGCATGCTACAAAAGACAAAAAGTCGATTTGCCATTATAGTGTTTCGCACACACGAAGGAACAAATCCGCAAAACAATCAAGAATGACAAGTTTGCAGGACCTGAAGGACATACCGGCAAAAACGCCGAGGGCTGACATCGAGACCATCGCTGAGCTATTCTACCCGCTCTGAAGCCAGATATGGGAAGAAGAAGTAATATCAATTGAGTGAAAAGAAGGCTACCTCATCGAGGCCCCCAAGAGAGTCAAAGTAAGTTCCAATTCCAACTACCGAGGGATAACGCTGAAGCCCATTTCATTTAAGGTGTTAAATCGCATCTTCATGTGAAGAAAAATCATGTTCGAATTAATCGAATAGCGCGTCTGTACATTTAATTACATTTATTAATATTATTGGAAATTGATTCATGAAAAATGACGCTTAATCTGTCATTTGCGTGTTGTTGAGACTTTCGTTGTAACGTTGTACAATTAAACAAAGCATCGCGAAATCAATATAACTTCGTCGTAAATCGATACTCAGTGTTTGAGTAAAAACAATCATTGTTACTTGGAAGAACGTAAACCTGTGCCAAATACGTACTAATTTGGCGTACTTAAACCTTGTAATATGACTGGTATTCAATAAAGAAAATGGCTGAACTGTTTGAAACCTCACAAGACCTGTCATGGTTACTGTGTGCTTGAAATTAATTATTTTCAAACAAAATGTTAGAACTGCATAATTCGTTTTAACCTAATGAATGATCTAAATATAAATACGACTTGCTTTTGCGTTCGTTTTAACTAAATGTGAGGTACCCCTTCAGCGTTAAAATGCTTTCATTTGTATTGCGTTTGAAATTAATCGTGTCACAGATCATAACAGTGAGATCACTTCTTATGAATTTCGTTTTATGAGTGTGCGTGTTACTTTCCTTTGCAATCACCTGAGTTGTGTTATACACATTCCGTATATACATGTAAAAGAGGTTTCGCTTTAACTGAGTAAAAAGCACCCTCTACCGCATTCGTACGGTATTCAGGAACTAGTTTTCTGTAAAACTGTATTAATCTAAAAAGTGAACAAGATATATTTTAAGCTTCATGATTAACGAGACCATCTGATGATACAATTATCACGAATAAACATTTATTAATCTCTGAAGTGTGATACATGATATACCCAGTAGTCTGTTGTAAAATCGAGTTAAGGATCACAAAAATCTCTATACTGCATTTGTATCTGCATTTGACAGACATATTGGTTTTAGTAATCGTGTTCGAATATGATCATGGATGTAGCGTTAATCAAAGTTTATTGCATATAGATATGAAGAATTATTCTGGTTAGAGCACGACACATGTATACCGCTATGTAAATTGATATACACTTAGATACACCAACACATTGCCGTATTGCATAAGTAATATCCGGGCTGTACAACTTGCATAAATGATGACAAATATATTAACTAAATTATAATTGATTATTTTAGAGGAACAACTATTGCGAGGCTGCAACCGATCATGACTCTTCCTAAAAACCTATGATACTCAATATAGGTTTGAACGGTTGTTTTCCCTGTGGTCTTTGTATATATGTTATTCTAACAAAATTGTATGTAGCAGTCTGAAGCAGACAAAGGAATCTGAACTTTTTCTTATACATATATATCCATATGTTCGCTATGTTTGACATGACAAAATGGCTTAAATGAATTGCGTTTCTCTCTATTTATTTTAAGATCAGTAAAAATGTAAGTTTAACAAAACATGCGCACTGCTGCATTTTTTGTTTGTTTCAAAAATAAAATACTATCCATAAGAAGAGTTATGGAAAGAATCGAGCACTACTGTCATAAATCTATATGAAAGGATACTTTAAATATTGTAAAAAAACAACTAAATTCTGATTTAATAATAACATCCCTGAAATAATTGGTATATAAATACTTGTGTACGACTCCTCAATTTAAAAACTTTGACATTTATCATTGGTTTCGAGTTTAATAATTTTATTACTGTGTTTATCTTAATTTTAACATGTGGAACAGTTTCATTTGCCATTTAGACGTCAACTTAATTTTGCCTGATTAAATGTTGTAATTTAAAATCAATTTTCAAAGTTATAAACTGGAAGAACGTATTGTCCCTTAATCTTATCAATTACTTATATAGTTTAAAACATATATACTTATGAATTGCAATGCCTCCACAAGCCTGATATTTTATTACAATAATTGTACATATTATGAAATATCGCCAAAGCAATGATTGTCAGTAAAAGTTTATATTTAAGTACTTCGTTACTTTGATCAAGTTATATCGCTCGTTCAGCATGAATTGTGCGTTACACGATCGCATATATTCAACACATGTTCATGTCCCAAGAAAGTGTTCGTGTGTCGTATGAAAAGATATCGCTGCGGGAAATTGAAATGGAATATATTGCCTCGGAAAAAAATATATATATCTTGTTAAATCTTTGTTACCAGACCACATCAAGCGTTGAAATTTTGGCTATTGTTATAAGGAACATTGATTGTTTATGGGTTAACTTTATGTTACAAAATATTTTACAAAATATTCGTTGATTTTGAGTGTTTATTGGGCTTTAAATATTCCACTATTAAAGTCAAAAGTTAATGAGATTATAAAGAATACTATGTACCTGGATTCAAAGTTACCCAATTATATAGAATATAATGTACCTGGATACGATGTTAACCAGGCTTGCCATCGACCGGTGAAATCAGATATAAACATTGTGTTGTATGGCTGATCTTCAAACGCTTTCTATCCCCACGTAAGAGACCAGTGGACTGTAGAATAATTGCGAGCCCGGAAAAAAAGCAATCGCTTTCTCCGTTATAAACTTCGTAGGTGGCAACACTGTGATCGCCTTTGCAATTTATGCATCTCTGTATTCCGGTAAAGGCATGGATGTGAGTGGGTAAACACACTGAACATATATAATTTCATTGCATAATTAATAAGCTTGTTGGTGCATAAATAAACTGATTAAATTACTAATACAATGTATCTACTTACAATAAGTACATTAAGCTTCGTTTAAAAAAGGCAGTTTATATTAATCACATGATGTATCCATATGTCAACATTAATTATATTATATCGTTGTATTATAAATATCGCTATATAATACATATTCGCTAATGATGTAACGTAATACTTGTCATGTAAAAGACGCCAATAGCTGCTATCATCTCTATGTTTAAAGACACGTCCCAATAACCAAGCGCGGTGGATGGTGTCCTTTATAAGGTAGAAGCACGACCACTTCGGGGAGCAAAATATAGACGCTCCCACAAATTACAATAATATTTAAATTAGTCTCCAATATTATATTATCAACAAATTTTAATATCACTTGTTTAGCGGCTAAGCTGTTTTACACCAAAATAACACGCGCATTTAGTATGTGTTTTTCCAAAGCACCATGACACTGTTTTTATATTAATTGAGCATAATTCTGTAACACAAAGGAGGAGGAGATTAAAATGTCAATAGCCAATCCAGAATCCGTCTTGTACAGGTCCTTACAAGGGAAGAATATAGTAAACAATCACTTTTATCTGATTTCTTCTTTGCTAAGATGTCTTCTTACGCGAAAGTTAGCCATTTCCAACAACTTTCAAGATGAATGACTGAGCTACAAGTGTAGATTTAAAGCATGTTCACAGTGTGTTTGTCAAGTGCAAGGCCAATGTCATGGCTTTTTGTGGGTATTGCGTTTAATGAGCAAATTAGCAAGCCTGTGTAAACAAAATCGATAATATAGGTTATTGGAAGAATACGCACTCATATATTGGAAAACACAAGCTTTGTTTTTTAATAATAAACACTTCAAATTACACATACTATAAAAAGTGATCCTTAGCAAATTTTGAGTAGTATATATAGAATGGTTAATAAGGTAATTAAATTACAGCTTACACTTTACGAAGACCGTTTCTTAAACATTCTAGTTAATATCATCGTAACAAGCTCACGTGATCCACGATTATCTTTACCCTCGATTGAATGTTAACTTTTGGTTAACATGTCAAACTATCAGCAACTTAAGCTTGAATTTTAATTTTTCGTCGGCATTGTGTTTATGACAACAATTAAGCGATTCTAAATTCATGTCCTAAACTAAACAGATCTTGAGATCGAGTTTCCGGCGATATCAGTTCAATTGTTTTTTCACTCGTCAAGATAAAAACGTCAGTGTTGAGAATGGTCTCTGAGCAGGTTTTGCAGTATACACAATAATTATTTTCAAATTAACACACTTTAATAGTTGATGTTATTTTAAATGTACAAACACCTTTATAAGACTAAGTATTTTCTGTTATGCGACAGGAAAGTTCCGAATATGCAAAATAAAGGTGTAAACATTATTCTGATTGGACATTAAAGGATTTGATCGAATTTGATTGATGTCATTTGCTATAGTTCAATACTAAATTGCTGCGAAATGAGCGTATGTGTGGCCGACAGACACATGATGGGATCGCATTTTATCAATCGTGCGTCGTCCGAAAACGTTTCCTTCAAACGACATGTACTTTTTAACCTCTGGGCAGATTGAATTAAAGTTGTTCAAGCCGTTCCATCCTAGGTGTAAAAAACGTTATAAAGAAATATATACATGTACCAAATTAAAATTAAAAAAACCCACAATTCCAAGGCTTTGAATCTCGAATGTTACATCAGATAATGTCCTCATCATTATCATCATTTCCTTGACCGGACTGGCCGTTGGGGGAAAATGAGGGACGACGACGCTATTTTGTTGTGGGATGCTATGAGCAGCTCAGCCGTGCATGGTGACGTTTCCAGACCAAGCAAGCTTTTGTCGTTTTGCGGTCGTCAAGAGTGTTCCCGGCGTTCTCATTGGTCTTGTGCACCATGCGGAGCAGTCTTCGGAGACACTGGTGTTCAAAGGCATGTATCCTGTGTTATGTTTCAGCGTGAAGCATCCAGGTCTCGCAGCCGTACAGAAGGATGGTGATTACAAGGGACTTGTATAGCCTGTACATAGTGGGGAAGCCGATGAAGCTGTTTGTCAACAACCTGCTCAGTCGGGCTCTCGCTGCGGTCGCCGTTGCATCATCTTCGAGCGTCTCGCCATTCATGGTGATATATGCACTAGTGTTGTTCGTGCTGTTCACCACGATCGTCGACTTGTTTGTGCTGACCTCCAGTAAGAGATGAATTGGCCGCCGATGGAGATAGAGGTGTGGTTGTTGAGGAGGATCTCCTGAATTATCTTCTCAAGTAAAAGGTTACACCGGACGGAGAAGAGCAGACATCTCGGATGCCATGCGCTAAATCTGGTATTTGTGGTAGGGGGATAACCAGAGACTGGATTCACTCCTTGATTCATCTCTTCTCCTCCCAAAGTGCCGACGTTGTTTATCACGTGCGTTCTTATGCCATCACAATTATGCTTGGTAAATCTGAAATTGTCGAAATAATTATGTACACAATACTACCGAAGTGCGTTCGGTTTCAACTATTATATTATATATACTGAATATCGAAGCTGGGTTCGCAAAATGTATAGTAAAAATTCTCAGTTAAAAATTCAAAGCAAAAAAAACCTACACGCTATCATATCTATGTACAAAAATAGTCACAAAACAAACACAATTTTGGACGTGGTATACATGGATTATTATTGCATGTTAATGTTTAATCTCGAATCGTTGTCTTGTTTTTTTTGGCATGAAAAGACACAGCTCAAATTTCTTTAACAATCACTGCGTAACAAAGTAGGCGCAATTATAAAGCGATTTACTGATTCTTAACTTGCGTATTAAGGAAGTACTACCCTCAATATCGATTGTTGAATGCTAATGCTTAATCTGATTGACTTGCTCCATTAGTCTTAAAAATACCGCGATGTAATTGACATGATCCATCTAATTTACATATATAATCGATAAAGACTAAAACAAATGTAGACGAATACAATACTTATTTTTTTCATTCAAGTAACGAGTTTAAACATGGATATGTTTAACATTATTATTTTTATTCATTATTCTGTATTTAATCCCCAGGTTATAATTGGAAACTCTGTTTTTAATTCAATTACTATATTTTAATGGCAGTTTATTGAACTCTAATTGTGCTTTCCAGGAATACGAGCCAAATAATGGCAAGTTGTCAAAATGCGCCCCAGTGATGTGATTTCTTTATTATGGATAAAGTTATATCTTCAAAACACTTCCCTGAAATCGCAAAGGTTAGAGCTTAGATAATTTGAATAAACATCTAATGGCTACCTTAAAGACTGTTCAAATTATAAACCTGCTGTCAAAAGATTATCCAGGTAGGTCATGTGTTTAAAGTATCGCTTTGGGGTATTATATAAAAGATCCTGGTCGGCTTTTGATTAACAAGCCAAACAATATTTAAAGCTTAAAACCGCTTCATTTTCTGTGCGTTCCTAACTGCTACTGTTTCTTAAATAGGCTAATAATTAGCCGGTTTCTTGTCTTTGTAATGGACACTGCAATTGGTAAACTTTTCCTTTCTAGATATACTGTGTTTGCATTGCGTGCATATGCCTTATTGGATATCAAATATATGGATGCTTTAGTGGCATCAAATACTCTAAACTGGTAATAAAGCACAAATTGTTGCTATTTAAAGTATCGCTTGAATACCGTTAATCCAATAAAGATATTTAAAGCGTTCAGGGACAGTTTTACCAGGTATCCCAATTGATATATTTATAACGCGAATGTCACACTTCGTGGGAATAACCATGATTTTACAAGGTTTCCCAATTGATATATTTATAACGCGAATGTCACACTTTGTGGGAATTTTTATGATAATGCAAGGTTTCCCAATTGATATATTTATAACGCGAATGTCACTAGTCACATGGGTGTTCAATATAAAGTCCAACGCATTTCGGTTTCCATTGTATCAGTTTAAACTCGAACTGTTGATAATCAACATACAGCTCACGTGTGTGCATTTCAAAGTCCAAAGTATTTCGATTTGAAATTAAATTGTTGAATTGATTTGAATCAACACCAGGTAAGAGGAAATGTATCATAATTAAATGTTAAATTATTTGTTATTTATTTACAGTATAGTAATTAACCAGTTAAATATTAATTCTATTAAATATTAAATCAGATTTATGTTAGTGATTTTTAAAGGAACACACTCAATAAATGTTGAACTTCACGTTTTAAAACAGTATATCTGCTTTGACGTGGGCGAAAAGTAATCTGCGTATTACTCTGTATATTACCAGCTTGTTAATTAAATGTTCAGTCAGAACGTTCGTTTTTGTCTTAACATTAACTAGTGGTTAGAGTGCTTACTGTATACGTTATACGTGTTTTGAAAAAAAAAAAAAAATTCTTGACGGTTTAATAATAAAGAATGAACAAATAATAGCAAACAAGTGGTATGACAGTACCCTACCCTTATTATCATTGCTTATATTTATTCTAAGTCAACGTCAACTATTGTTCGCGCCACAGGGATTACTTGTTCTTTGTATTCTGCTCTTAAACCTAAAGGTCGTCGTCTTTCAAGTTTGTTTAAATAATGGGAATTGGTCGAAAGTTCCCCTCCCTGAGGGTAACTTCTTTCCTTGATATGTACACAGTGACAGTTTTAATGATCTTCTATCAAATTATTATGCTATAAATGAATCTTGATACTCTATCTTTAGCAGCATAAAGTTGACCTGTACAAAGCGTTTTTTCAACTTATGCCCCTTTGATAAAAACTAGCCACTTCCCAGCGGGTCATATTATATACATATATACATTTTAACTGAAACCACATCGCCAAGATGTGAAATTTGGTATGTAACATCCTAATGTGGTCCTTTAACAAATTAATATGTGGTCGATATTGGTCTCGCCGTGCCGATAACTATTTGTTTGTGCAATAAAAGAAATATTTAAACATAATCGTAGACCAGCTAAGATCACCGTAGTATTACACTGTGAATTCGGTAAGCGATTCAGGGCAATCTTGGACATCGTGTTGAATATAACTGCTTGTACGCATATTGCAAACACAAACAATTAACAAACACGTTTATGCTTTATAAATAACACCACCATAAACAGACAAGAGGGTAATGATGGTCCTAAAGCGCTTAAGTTAGTTCACGGACACCAATTATTGATGAGATTACATGTAATTAAGTTTTTGACCTAACTAGACCCAGTTACAATTATGGTCTTCATATTGTCAATATAAAATGTCTGACCACGTTTTATTAAGATTGATTAATAAATGTGGCCTCTAGAGTTGTAACAACTTCTTTTAAGATTTGACATGGGGACTTTGTTCTTACGCTCTGTACCCAAATTCAAATTCAGACAAGATAAACATTCTGACCAAGATTGAGTCATAAATATGGCCCCTAGAGTGATAACAAAGTTTTTCTAAAACTTGACCTGGAGACCTAGTATTTACATTTACTTCAACCAAATTCAAGATATTCTCAAGATGAACACTCCGACCAAGTTACATCAAGATTGAGGCATACATGTGAGATCCAGAGTAGTAACACGGTTTTCTCAGATTTCACCGGGAAGACTAGATTTTGAACGCACGTGACCGAGATTTAAAACTCGGCCTATATGCATTTAAGATAAACATCCTGATCATGTTTCATCAAAATTGAGTCATACGTGTGGCCTCTTGAGTGATAAGACGGTCTTTGTATCTGGTTACTTAGTGTTTGGACTAAAGTGACCTAGATTCGAAATAAATATATAAAATGTCAATATAAACTGACCAAGTTTAATCAACATTAAGTTATAAATGAACTATAATAAATCGTTTTATAAGCTATTCATTCAACACGCCAGCTGTAAATGAGTTTTGTTAAACCTATGGATTTATGTTTGTTTCGTTTGGTTACATGCTGTTCTCATTTGCCATATATCGCGCATTAGTTTAAAATATAAATATGTCTTTGTGTGATTGTGATATTTAATGCAATTTTACATAATACCATTTTGGTTATCTATTTTGTGTGAAGTTAGTGTATTATGTACTTGGCTGTCCTTCATAACACCTTTCGTCTCTCGATTGTTACGGTAGCGATGTGCGGTAAAATAATGTGATGGACAATGTTTTAGAATATAACATTTGACGAAGTTTCTGGTATTAATGTTTTCTTAAATTCAACTAATGATGTAGACTTTGGATTTATAAAATACTTGTTAATTAGTATGATATATATTTAAGTTAATATCATGAGTCTTCCTAAAAAATCATAATTTAGTAAATATGTCTTGCTCGAAGACGTTATGTAATTGAAAAATATCGATTGCAAATTGTTAAGTGAACTAATAAATTTAAATTTTGCCATTATGCACAAAAATAAATACATAATAACGGAGGTTTATTTTTTTAAATTATATGAAGTAAATAAGTAAAACTACAAATTATGCTCTAAACATAAATACACTCTAATGATATATTTTATCAATACGATTTTATATTTATAAGTTTTGTCTTAATGCGCGGAAGTCATTAAGACAAAACATAACACTCTTTTTAGAATGTATTATTTGATTATTTTTAAATGAAATGTTTGTCATGTATAACATGTTGTAGGTTTCAGGATAAGAATGTCCAAATCGAGCGAATCGTCGACCAATTCTTCCGGATTGAGTGGAGCTTGTAAGATTTCTTGTTGTCATGCCCGTTACAAAACATTAAATATTATGTAATTATTAACATTAGATAATTTCAATGACAGGCATATAACAACTCAAACAATGACTACTAGTACTACTACTACTACTACTACTACTACTACTACTACTTATACTACCACTACTACTTATACTACTACTACTACTTCTACTATTACTACAACTACTACTACTACTACTACTACTACTACTACTACTACTACTACTACTACTACTACTACTACTACTACTACTACTACTACTACTACTACTACTACTACTACTACTACTACTACTACTACTACTACTACTACTATTACTACTACTACTACTGCTTCTACAACTACAACTACTGCTACTGCTACTGCTACTGCTATTGCTACTGCTACTGCTACTGCTACTTCTACTCCTACAAAAACAACAACAACAACAACAACAATAATAATCATAATAATAATACCAATAAGAAGAAGAATAATCATATAAATTCTAGTATTAGTAATAGTAAAGAGATGCAATACCTGCATAATATGTGTATTTATGGATTACAGATAATACAGCGAAGGTTTGCTTTGACCAATGGTCAAGGTGCACTACAGGGACTAGTCTTGGTACGGGAATTCTGTGGGACAACTGTCCTAAAACTGTCCTAAACAGTGCCAGGATAAGGGCTACCCTGGAGGACAATGCATTGAGGTTGTTGCGAAATGCCCTTATTGGCCGACACCCACAGCAATGCAGTGCCAATGTAATAAAAAATAATATACCGTTGGTTCGAAAGCACAATGTATACATTGTCTAACCATACTTGTGAAGATTTTGACTTAGTTATCAAGTAAAATAATAAATAAAAAAAGTACCATTTGAAATACATACATGTATTGACAGTTTTATAACAGAATGGCTTGCTGTTAACATTGATTTAAGAAATTGATTAAAAGGATTGTAAATTTGATATTTTCTTTCTTAATACAATAAAAAGTAAATTGTTTAGTATTTAACTTGTTTATATATAAAAAAAAATATAAAAAAAATACAACTACTTACATACCAAACTTACTACACGGGGAATTCGAGCTAAGCAATAAAACGATGACATTTTAAAATTAAATTTGATGCGAGCAATACTCGTTTCCAGCCAACATAGTCAAGAACTTGTTTTACAAAAAGCTCGTCATACTCAATTAATCTTATGTCAATATCACTGTTTTTTTGTGATCTCTTCATATTTATTCATTTTGACAAGTATTGTGGTTATATAGTTCATATACAAAAAATTATAAGGAATTTATTTAAACCAATGTGTTATTTAACGTGTTCCATGCGATTGAACTGATGATTAAATGGCGAAAGAGGCCGTATCATTTATGCATATCATTTCAATAGGGTAATTAAAATACAACTTACAGTTCTGGAAGACCGTTCGGTTTCCATTTCAGTTTATATTCCGGAACATGCTCTCGTGATCAAGGATTTGCTTTACTCGTTCTTTACGCTCGATTAACTGTAAACTTATTAGTAGTTGGGTTTATATGACATATTATCAGCAACTTGAGGTTGATTTGCTTCTAATTTTCGTCGTCGGCATTGTGTTTTAGACAACATGAAAGCGATGCTGCATTTAGATCCAAAGCTTAATAGATCTAGAGATTGAGTTTCCGGCGACATCAGATAACAAAAATGATGTATTTATCACCCGTCAAGATAAACGGCAGTGGGGGGGGGGATGATCGCTTAGCGGATTCTACAGTATACAACATATTTTCAAATGATTATACTGTAAAAGCGGATTTTATTTTAAATGTTCATACACGTTTAGAAGACTAAGTAGTTTTTGTCATGCGACAGGAAAGTTGCGAATATGTAAAATATAATGTTGTAAAAATTACTCTGATCGGACTCAAAAGGAGTTGATGGATGGATGGATTGATTTCATTTGTTATACTTTAATATAGCAGACTTCAATACTTCGTTGGTGCTTAATAACAGTATGTGTGCCCAACAGACACATGGTCAGATCGCATTTTGTCCGTCGTGCGTTGTACGAAATGTTTTCACTCAAACGACATACTCTTCATAACCCCTGAGCTTAGTGTTGTAAAGTTGTTCAAGCCGCTCCATACTAGGTGTCAAATACATTATAAAGAAATATACCAAATTAAATTTAAAGAACAAAATTCCGAGGCTTTGAATTGTGTATGTTTTATCAGATAGTGTTCTCATCCTTATCATCATTCCCTTCGCCGGTCTGGCCGTTGGGGGGATGAGGGACGATGACACCGGTCTGTTGTGGGCGGTTTATCCTTGCCTGGTGAGGTGAACAAACAAAGCCAGCTTTCGTCGTTTGACGGTTGCCAGGAGAGAGCTCTTGCGGGCCAACAGTTTTTGCGCTGTCATGTTCTGGACTTACTCGTTGGTCTTGTGCACCATGTAGGATATTCATCATTTGTCATACGTGTAATTACGTTTGTTTTGTTTAATAATAACATTTACTCGTGTATTTTAAATGCAATTCATAAAAACGTACTGCTATAAAACCAACGACCAAAAGTACAATTCAAATTGNTGATTATGCAAGGTTTCCCAATTGATATATTTATAACGCGAACGTCACTAGTCATGGGAATTTCCAAGATTTTACAAGGTTTCCCAAAAGGTATATTCACATCACCCGTTGCTTTCGTCTTGGAAACTTCGGAAAGCCTTTTTCAAGGCTAATTTACGTTGTTTTTTTTTCAATCAGAGCGGATCCTGTAATATACAAAATGACAGCATAAATGACAGAATAATGTTTCTTTTTTATCAATTATCTATGGGTTAATGATTTGTTATTTGTTTGTGTTTAAAATACCTGTTTATACATCTTGTATCGCTTTACACATTTTAAAAGTGAGTGAATAATAAGTGCACTATAATAATCATATTTCTGACAAAAGCAATCTTAAACCTGTGTATTGTTACTGCTATAACATAATTCGCTGTAATTTATAGCATATGGTCGCATAAATAAATGTATATGTATTGTGTCTGTTTCTTGAAATCATTGGGTAAATACATAGAACAGAGTGAAATTCGGATCAAACTTTTTTCACAATCGGTCATTTATTAACTCATATACTATTCGGAATTACAAAACAACATGTGTGTATAATGACTGCACATAACGTGCGATGTAAGGATGATACGCTTTACATGCAAAACGAAATGAAACGTGACTTTTTGTTATTAATCTTCTCAGTGAGTAATACATCTACGGCTTTCATATACTAGTTGTGGTGTGTAATCAAGTAGCAAACAAACTCCATGTATACTCTATATCAGTCTTACGAATACTTATTTGACTTTTATAGCTTATAGTGAAAACACAAATTCCCATTAATATGATAACAAGCTCATGTTACTGCGAAGCCATGTTAACGTTTGTTCAGATTTTGCATGGAATTTATTGAAGTGTTATATGCATAGTTTATGTGCGTGTGTACTTATGTATATTTATCATCTTGAAAGCAACATTGGTAGGTAGCTTCGTGAATATTGTGTCCGCCTAGCAATCAGGAAGTACCCAGTTAGAACATCAAGTACCCAGTTAGAACATCAAGTACCCAGTTAGAACATCAAGTACCCAGTTAGAACATCACTCCGGAATCGTTCACAAGATCTTCTCCAAAAACACCAAGTACTAGATCTATTCAGGAAACGGACTCGATAATTCTTTAAATAACAATAGGGTTACACAAGAAACACTAATTTTATTCGATGCCAAATGCAGCAAATCGACATATAAATCTATGGTTTAACTAAAATCAGATCAGCATTTAATAAAGACATTACAAATTATATGGTGCGACCAAGTTGTTGGATCTTACGTGACCTATTTCCTACTTTGCCTAGAGTCTAGAGATTGTGTCATTATATGCATTCTAACCAAAATTCATAAAGATTTAGTCATACACGTAGCTTCTAGGGTGGTTACATGGTTTTTCTATTATTTGACCTGGTGACACAGCTTTTAGACACACTTGACACAGATTCTAACTTGGCTCTGATATTGTCAAGATGAACATTCTGACAAAGTTTAATTAGGATTTACTGAAAACTAAGGCCGCAAGATGGCAAAAGGTAACGACCCCCACAGCTCTTCACTCACACCGCCAGACGCAGGTCAGAGACTGATCACAATGGCGCACCTTAACCCATTTATGCCTAGGGGACTCTCCAATCCTTCTAAATTGGATCAATTTATTTCCAAAATTAGGGATTTCTAGTATATTTATTTCTATATTTAGAATATTTCTTACAGTTAATTCCTTTAAGCAAACAGCGCAGACCCTGATGAGACGCCGCATCATGCGGCGTATCATCTGGGTCTACGCTGTTTGCCAAGGCCGTTTTTATAGACGCTAGGTATAAATGGGTTAAGCCCTCCGTGCTCCGGTAAGCTAACACATACATTCTCATATCAATAAAATGAGACATACATCTTTAACATTGCCTTTTTGTCTTTATTATCACTATGCGCTTTCATTGACACATTTAAATGCATTTTTTAACAGATGTTTAGAAAATGTATAATAATTATGAGTTTGACATGACTTTACTGAACACTATTCCGTCATAGTCACACGTTAAGGATATCGCGGTATATGCAAGTGATATGTATTGTTAATCGGTAATGACCTAACGTGAATGTTATATTGCATATGCCCATTTCAAAAACCGCAAAAATCCATGAATCCAGCTTTAACCTTCTACGGTTGCGGTTCATTTTTAGCAAACTGTTGACTGTTTCGCAGTTCATCATTTACACAGTAATTCAAGTATTGCTATCCATCTTTTCCAGATTTGTAATTATGCATGTACAATGTATAATAGACGTACCGTTAATGAAATAGCGCGTCAGTTCGTTTAACCACATACATTAATATTAATGAAAATTGATTCATGAATAATGAGGCTTTATCTGTCACTTTTACGTTGATGAGACTTTGGTAGAAAGGTCCCATCAAATCGAATGCATCACGCTCAATTCTGGACAGTTATTGTTATACTTAATGGTACCGAACTCATAACTTTTCATAAGAGTAACATACAATATATCTCATTATTTGATACAACTACTTAGGAAATCGAGACGCAGTATTTGAGTACAAATGATCTGCGTTTTTTTTATAAAGACATTAAAATGTTATATTGAATTTTAAGTGTTCATACCTTTCAAATAATTTCCCTTATCTAATGTCGTACCAAAGAACTCATATTTTAGTATGTTTAATTCTTTATGATATCTAATACACATCCTTGCGTATATAGGGCATATACTGTGGCTATTATTGCACATCACTTATGGTGCAATAGGAAAAAATACGTCCCTCGAAAAGGGTTCTGTCATCAGACACATGAATAGGTTCACATGTTACATGTGGAGCAATGTTTTAGGCTGACTAGATTCTTCGCTTTCCGTGTAACATGCGCTTATAAACACAGGGTATACAACAATAACACGAGTAATCAAGATCCCAAACCGAGCAATGTGCATTTATTGTGTTTTCCACGAAACCCAACGGATAATATTCTCGTTTGCCAGGTGTTGGACTTAAAGTAAGGTGATAAATTTAACACCTCAACATTTTTACAATGCATGTAAACGCATTAAGTTTACTATTTGCATCAACAACAACAATCAAACCTCATTAAGCTTTCGCACGTGCACTGACTCAGGTAACGAACAATAGACGTATTATCTACACTTAAAGCTCCATTTACGCTCAAAATCAACGAACATTTCGATATATATTGCGTAAAATAAAGTTAACATATACATAATCAGTGTCCCTGATAGCAGTAGCCAAAATTTCAACGCTAGATGTGGTCGGGTAACATATATTTACCATGCTCTTTTTTATTTCTGTGTGGCACAATAAATTTTAATTTCCCGCAAAGATATTTATTCATACGACACGTGAACACTAAATTGGTACATGAACATGTGTTGAATATATTTTATCACAAATAATAGAAAAGAGCATTTTGTATCGTGTAAAATCTATGTTAACTGAGCACATCTAACGTTGAAAGTTTGGCTGTTGCTATAAGGAACATTGATTATTTATATGTTAACTTTATTTTACGAAATATATTACGAAATTTCCGTTGATTTTAAGCGTTATAGAGGCTTTAATACATTATTTAACCGTGTTTATCACACAAAATCGTTGTTCACATATACATGCACCGCGAGATTTAAGCGACTATAGATATGTTTTGCATTCATTTGATTGAACTTAAGTATCATGTTTCGAATTTTCATACACACGTGGTGCTGATTCAAAGAACTTTCTGCAATGATTATTATGCGGATGTTGGATGTACATTTTTGAAATTATAATGAACACATACCATTTTCATGGAAGTTGCAGTAAAGTGGATTATTTTCTGATGTAAGTAATTGCATTTATAAATGTATGAACAGTTAATGTTTGTTTTAAACCTTTCGTCTTATTTAAATCGAAACACATACTAGATCTACTCCATTGCGTGCAGTAGATATCACAATATATGTTTTCAAGTCACTCGAACTTCCTTTCTATTTAAAAAATATGGAACATTGTTGAGTTCAACTTTAAAATGTAGCCTCGCAATGACTTATGAACTAATTGGAAAAAAAAGAATAAATATGTCACGGAGGCTATACAAGAAACGACCATGGAGTGTTTCATAATTTCCGAATTTATTATTTAGGATGGCATTGTTCATGTCATGATTTTCATCTTATATCATGTCATATTCACNTGCTCCGAAGACAATCCATGTATCAACGGAAAATGCATGCTTTCAAAGACATGCGCCTGCGACATCGGCTGGGAAGGCACCGCGTGCAACGTGTCACTTTGCAAAAAGCAGTGTGACGTTACCAGTGGATTTTACTGCCATTACGTTTCGAGGTCACTCCAGATTTGCTTGGACAGTCACAGTACACGTGTGACTCCAGTTACCCCGACACAACAACCTATAGTAGACACGTGTCACGTACATTATAAGCAAAGACCTCTGGAGGAACGCACGTGTCTCTCGGGCGTTATATGTCAACACGGATATTGTTCCAAAGATGGCGATGAAGAACATTGCCAGTGCGACACAAACGCATTAGGAGACAGGTGTCAAACCACGTGCTGTCTGTCCTGTGGCGCCAATGGCACGTGCGTTATCGGAGACGATTTGGTGCCAATGTGTGAGTGCATAGGAAATTACTCAGGGGACAACTGCACGCGTTTTGATCAGGAATTTGACGCATGTAAGTTAAAAAACAAAATAGTTATAATTTGTTCAGCCTCTATAACTAAATTATAACACAATCATTGAAAAGTCATTTGTATCAAATGTATTTTAAGTTAGATAGATATAAAGATTTATTCTGGTGATAACGCAACACATATATCTTACTATATTACTAACAATAAACTTGGAAACACACTCACCCTGTCAGGTAGGTATAAAAAATACAGCTAATTTATATTGTGTTTTTAATCAGTGAAACAGTGGTATATACATATAAACGGATTTTTGCTTTCTAAATCAAAGTCATTACAACATAAACAATAACCTTTATTTCGTGGAATGTTAATCCGAGCATATCTGCCAGTGTGGATTCTCAACGGGTATGTAGGGACTCTTAATCTTACAAACAAGTAAGCACAGACGTATAGAAAGGATGTCTGTTTATTCTTCATATTCCAAACTTAAAATCTTAATACATTCATATCTAATACAGAACTGTTATTCATTTTACCATTCAATTTTTCATTGTTAAAATATTTCTTACCAATTTTTTAGAATTTTAACAAACGTATTTACACACAATGAACATCTACCTAATTCCATGTAAAACAGCAACATTACATGTATTTATTTGAACATGTAGCAACCTTTTGCACAAAATTAAATGTAAGCGTTTAATATCATCTGACTTTGTGAAACCCAATACTTCTTAAGCATAACTTAATATAAAACCCACAAAAAAGTGAAATAACTTACAGAATATTTTTGGTTTAATTTAAAATTCATCACATTTAAACAATAATGTATTAATGGCTTTAATGGCTTTATCGACCACATGTTATTGGGTTAATTAAAAACTTCAAATATAATTCAAAACTGTTCATAAATAATTAAAGTTATCAAGAACATCAATATCATTCCTATTGTATGCCCATTTTTCGTTTTCTTTCATACACCTCTCTTCCGCAATACCAATATTTTCCTTTTTGCAGCGTTTACATTCAGCCCCAAGAATTTCAATATTCATATCAGTTATCTAAATGTGCTTGAATTTTAGCAGGTGACTTATGTAAAATAGCCTTGTCATCTGCAAATCATAGTAATATCAACACAATATTATATATAATCAAACCGGTGTTAAAGCCCATATAACACTCAAAATCAACGAATATTTCGTAAAATATTTCGTAAACAAAAGTTAACTCATAAACAATCAGTGTTCCGTATAGCAATAGCCAAATTTTAAACGCTAGATGTGGTCTGGTAACATAGATTTAACTAAAAACAAAGTGCTCTTTTTTATGGTACAATGTATTCCAGTTTAATTTCCCGCAACAATACCTATTCATACAACACACGAACACTAAATTGGAACATGAACATGTGTTGAATATTTTGTACCAAAAATATATATAAAGAAATGAGCATTTTGTATCGTGTTAAATCTATGTTACCAGAGCACATCTAGCACTGAAATGTTTGCTTTTGCTATAAGGAACACTGATTTTGTGTATGGGTCAACTTTATTTTATGAAATATTTTGCGATATATTCGTTGATTTTGAGTGTTATAATGGCTTGAAAGGCTTTAATGTTATTTATCTTGNTATTAATGATTTTAATGGCTGTATCGACCACATGTTATTGGGTTAAATTAAAATAAATTCATAAATAATTAAAGTTATCAAGAACATCAATATCATTCCTATTGTACGCCCATTTTTCGTTTTCTTTCATACACCTCTCTTCCGCAATACCAATATTTTCCTTTTTGCAGCGTTTACATTTAGCCCCAAGAATTTCAATATTCATATCAGTTATCTAAATGTGCTTGAATTTAAGCAGGTGACTTGTGTAAAATAGCCTTGTCATCTGCAAATCATAGTAATATCAACACAATATTATATATAATCAAACCGGAGTTAAAGCCCATATAACAGTCAAAATCAACGAATATTTCGTAAAATATTTCGTAAACAAAAGTTAACCCATAAACAATCAGTGTTCCGTATAGCAATAGTCAACTTTTAAACGCTAGATGTGGTCTGGTAACATAGATTTAACAAAAAACAAAGTGCTCTTTTTTATGGTACAATGTTTTCCAGTTTAATTTCCTGCAACAATACCTATTCATACAACACACGGACACTAAATTGGAACATGAACATGTGTTGAATATTTTGTACCAAAAATATATATAAAGAAAAGAGCATTTTGTATCGTGTTAAATCTATGTTACCAGAGCACATCTAGCACTGAAACGTTTGCTTTTGCTATAAGGAACACTGATTTTGTGTATGGGTCAACTTTATTTTATAAAATATTTTGCGAAATATTCGTTGATTTTGAGTGTTATAATGGCTTGAAAGGCTTTAATGTTATTTATCTTGTATGTAAACTTCAAGGTCTTTAACAAATAAGGAAAACATAATTGGTGACATTATCGTCCTTTTCCTCAGTCCAACCGCACAACTAAAACAATCTGACCATGATTTAGCACGTGACTTAACATTCGAATACATATTCTTCACTATTTTAAACAATTTTACCTGGTGTACTAGACTTAATAATTGTAAACCATAATTCTTTGCGATATTAACTATCAAATCATTTTAACTCATCGACGAATGTAACATACACACGTTTATTTTCATATAAACAATGTTGTACAATCGACTCCAAACTTTAAATAGCACCAACCTTTGAATAACCTTTCCTTAATCTGAACTGCACATCCGAAACAATACTTTTTTGTTGTTCAAAGTTTCATCGCGCTAGTTTATAATCGTAGTAAAAAAGTTGAAAAGCAAATTATAAAAGAAATCCCTCTATAGTTATTTACATAATGAAAAGCACCTTCTTTATGCAAAGTGATTTTAACCCCTTTTTGTCATTTTATCGGGAAAGAATCCCTAGACAGTTAGACACATCGCACACACGCGCTGAAAAAATATGAATTAATTCAAGAAAATATTCGTTGAAAGTACAATAAATAACTGATGATTTATTTCGTTTTAAATGTTTTATTGCAGGGTTAACTTCTTCAACAGATATTGATACGTCAAATTCTAGAACTGCATTATTTTTAAAGTAAAAATCATTAAACATAAGAGTATTACTCAAATCAGACGTATTGCTCCCAAAGTTTTAAAACACTTTGTAAATTGATTTTTATTGCGCTTTTTTATTTAAAAAAATCGCCTGAAGTCCATTTGTTTGTGTTTTGTTAAGTCTCCAACATGTTTTTGCTTATAACAACAGGCTTTCTTCTTGCGAATTATGTCCTTATAATATTTCTTACTTGAAAATAATTACAACTTCTGTCACATTCATATGAATGCTGCATTCTGATTGGATAATTTGTTCACTTGANATTGCATATGCCCATTTCAAAAACCGCAAAAATCCATGAATCCAGCTTTAACCGTCTACGGTTGCGGTTCATTTTTAGCAAACTGTTGACCTTTTCGCAGTTCATCATTTACTCAGTAATTAAAGTATTGCTGTCCATCTTTTCAGATTTGTAATTATGCATGTATAATGTATAATATTCACACAAATCATGTTTGAATATGATAATAGACGTACCGTTAATGAAATAGCGCGTCAGTGCGTGTAACCACATACATTAATATTAATGAAAATTGATTCATGAATAATGAGGCTTTATCTGTCACTTTTACGTTGATGAGACTTCGGTAGAAGGGTCACATCAAATCGAATGCATCACGCTCAATTCTGGACAGTTATTGTTATACTTAATGGTACCGAACTTATAACTTTTCATAGGAGTAA
The DNA here is from genome assembly GCA_007657795.1 of Dreissena rostriformis. Lineage (NCBI taxonomy): Eukaryota > Metazoa > Mollusca > Bivalvia > Myida > Dreissenidae > Dreissena > Dreissena rostriformis. The sequence goes on along the minus strand of VMBQ01003613.1, from coordinate 15,226 downwards.
CATACAATATATCTCATTATTTGATACAACTACTTAGGTAATCGAGACGCAGTATTTGAGTACAAATGATCTGCGTTTTTTTATAAAGACATTAAAATGTTATATTGAATTTTAAGTGTTCGTACCTTTCAAATAATTTCCTTTATCTAATGTCGTACCAAAGAACACATATTTTAGTATGTTTAATTCTTTATTATATCTAATACACATCCTTGCGTATATAGGGCATATACTGTAGCTATTATTGCACATCACTTATGGTGCAATCGGAAAAAATACGTCCCTCAAAGAGGGTTCTGTCATCAGACACATGAATAGGTTCTTCGCTTTCCGTTTAAAATGCGCTTATAAACACAGGGTATACAACAATAACACGAGTAACCAAGATCCCAAACCGAGCAATGTGCATTTATTGTGTTTTCCACGAAACCCAACGGGTATTATTCTCGTTTGCCAGGTGTTGGACTTAAAGTAAGGTGATAAATTTAACACCTCAACATTTTTACAATGCATGTAAACGCATAAGTAAACTATTTGCATCAACAACAACACTCAAACCTCATTAAGCTTTCGCACGTGCACTGACTCAGGTAACGAACAATAGACTTATTATCTACACTTTAAGCTCCATTTGCGCTAAAAATCAACGAACATTTCGATATATATTGTGTAAAATAAAGTAAACATATATATAATCAGTGTCCCTTATAGCAGTAGCCAAAATTTCAACGCTAGATGTGGTCGGGTAACATATATTTACCATGCTCTTTTTTATTTCTGTGTGGCACAATAAATTTTAATTTCCCGCAAAAAATATTTATTCATACAACACGTGAACACTAAATTGGTACATGAACATGTGTTGAATATATTTTATCACAAAAAAAAGAAAAGAGCATTTTGTATCGTGTAAAATCTATATTAACTGACCACATCTAACGTTGAAAGTTTGGCTGTTGCTATAAGGAACACTGATTATTTATATGTTAACTTTATTTACGAAATATATTACGAAATATCCGTTGATTTTAAGCGTTATAGAGGCTTTAATCGTTGTTCACATATACATGCACCGCGAGATTTAAGCGACTGTAGATATGTTTTGCATGCATTTGATTGAACTTAAGTATCATGTTTCGGATTTTCATACACACGTGGTGCTGATTCAAAGAACTTTCTGCAATGATTATTATGCGGATGTTGGATGCACATTTTTGAAATTATAATGAACACATACCATTTTCATGGAAGTTGCAGTAAAGTGGATTATTTTCTGATGTAAGTAATTGCATTCATAAATGTATGAACAGTTAATGTTTGTATTTAACCTTTCGTCTTGTTTAAATAGAAATACATACTAGATCTACTCCATTGCGTGCAGTAGATATCACAATATATGTTTTCAAGTCACTCGAACTACCTTTCTATTAAAAAAAATGGAACATTGTTGATTTCAACTTTAAAATGTAGCCTCGCAATGATGTATGAACTAATTGAAAAAAAAAAGAATAAATATGTCACGGAGGCTATACAAGAAACGACCATGGAGTGTTTAATAATTGCCGAATTTATTATTTAGGATGGTATTGTTCATGTCATGATTTTCATCTTATATCATGTCATATTCACATGTGGGCCCGTCTAGGCAATATGCCGCCGACCAGCTTCCTCCAGGCGTCTCGGTTCGGGGTGAGTCTCTCCAGCTGTCCCGTGTCACGCCTTTGCATCGATCTATTTACTATAAACCTTGTCATAGTTGGTTCTGTTGTGTTTTACGTTGTACATCAACATCGTTTGTCTTGTTTCACGTTACGCTTTGGAGTTTTTTTATGGCTTGAGTTTAATTTAGCCACACGAAAAATCTATGAGGCAGCTTTAAATTAAAATGATATTTGAACGTTAAAACATTTCAGGTAATTAATTCAAAGTGCAGACGTTATTACTTGCAAAATTTAATATGTCAAATTTATTTCAGTAGTCTGCTTGAACGTATAAAATATATGAACGTATACAAGAATAAACTGCATTGGTTAGCTTGTCGGGAGGTGTAATACATTAAATGTATGCAAGATACTAGTAGTTAAAGTGAATTTTTAATCAGTTCCGTTTACAATTAAACGTTAACGTTTCTTTAAATACTGACATAAATCACTTTGATGGATTGCTTGTGTGACAATGATTACCGATGAAGATAAAGAGACGGAATACATTTAAGAACGCTGTCAGCGATTCGGATGACATTCAGTTTCAAATTCTTAACAATACTCTTGCATTTAAAAAGTGCGCTATTGACAGTTAGCACACAAAAATGGGGCTTAATGCCGCGTTAGGATATACGTTAATTGACACTTAAATACGATATGTGTCAGGAATTCGTTTATATTCGAGTTGTTTAAACATGATCGGCGTAAATGTTCTTTTCATATTTTGTATATCGAGTTCGTTCAACGGTCAGACAAATGGCGTCGGTGATGGGGTCGGGACGCGGAGAATCCAGCCGTTTTGGTTCGGACAGGCCCCGGGTACCCCGTCCCCCGGGGCCGCTATTAGCTGCGCTTTCAACCCTTGCGGCGTGCCGGGCTTCTGCGGGAGGGGACGAATGTGTGAAATGGATGGCAACTGTATTCACCGGTGCGTTTGCGAGGAGAATTCTGACCACGTGAAATGCAAAGAAACAGACGATAAAACTACCACACCTCAGCCGATCAAGTGCACATTTAACCCGTGCTCGAGTCCCGCCTTTTGGTGTTCCGGTGGGCGGAAGTGCGCGTTGGGGACCTTTTGTATGCCGGAATGTCAGTGCACCGATGATTCTACTCACCCTTCATGCACGAAAGTCACTACACCATCATTAGAACCAACTACCTCACAACAGGAGATTGGATGCTCCAAAGACAATCCATGTATCAACGGAAAATGCATGCTTTCAAAGATATGCGCCTGCGACATCGGCTGGGAAGGCACCGCGTGCAACGTGTCACTTTGCAAAAAGCAGTGTGACGTTACCAGTGGATTTTACTGCCATTACGTTTCGAGGTCACTCCAGATTTGCTTGGACAGTCACAGTACACGTGTGACTCCAGTTACCCCGACACAACAACCTATAGTAGACACGTGTCACGTACATTATAAGCAAAGACCTCTGGAGGAACGCACGTGTCTCTCGGGCGTTATATGTCAACACGGATATTGTTCCAAAGATGGCGATGAAGAACATTGCCAGTGCGACACAAACGCATTAGGAGACAGGTGTCAAACCACGTGCTGTCTGTCCTGTGGCGCCAATGGCACGTGCGTTATCGGAGACGATTTGGTGCCAATTTGCGGGTGCATAGGAAATTACTCAGGGGACAACTGCACGCGTTTTGATCAGGAATTCGACGCATGTAAGTTAAAACACAAAATAGTTATAATTTGTTCAGCCTCTATAACTAAATTATAACACAATCATTGAAAAGTCATTTGTATCAAATGTATTTTAAGTTAGATAGATAAAAAGATTTATTCTGGTGATAACGCAACACATATATCTTACTATATTACTAACAATACACTTGGAAACACACTCA